>BLSH010249711.1:491316-502873 GCA_018402905.1 Glandirana rugosa
AAATTAAGCCCGGCTCCCCTGTAGGAGGCGCCGGTACATTGACTTTTCTTTTTTTTTTTTTTTTTCTCGGCTTCTTGCTGTCAGCTGACAGCAAGTAATGAGCCGATTGGTCAGTCATTAAAGTCTATCTGTGTGCGCTGAACAAGCGCACACACATAGGCTGATTGGCTGCCTCCTGAGCCATCAGAGCCAATGACTCTCTGTCATTGGCTGCTGTTGGCGGGGGCGGGAGTACGGTGGACGTGCTGGCTGTGTAATTACTCATGCAGGCACAACACTCCTCGGGACTTCCGTGCAGACTGCCAGCATGCTCTCCGCTAGCGTTGCCTCTGCATCTCTCAGCCCCCTTTTACGTATGCCGATCTCTGCAACACTGCCAGTGCCAGCCTGAGCCTGCCTATTAGATGGGGTAAGTGCGGGACTTGTCCCAAACTCGCGGGGGGGGGGTGGCTGTTGAGGCTGGTGACTGTATAACCTACCTGGGGCCCTGTATACTGCTATCTGGCACCCTGTATACCCTACGTGGCAACCTGTATACTGCTACCTGGCACCCTGTATACCCTACACGGCACCCTGTATACTGCTACCTGGCACCCTGTATGCCCTACCTGGTACCCTGTATAGCTTACCTGGCACCCTGTATACTGCTACTTGGCATCCTGTATACCCTGCTTGGCACCATGTACACTGCTACCTGGCACCCTGTATACCCTACCTGGCACCCTGTATACTGCTACCTGGCACCCTATATACTGCTACCTGGCATCCTGTATACTGCTACCTGGCACCCTGTATACCCTACCTGGCACTCTGTATACTGCTACCTGGCACCCTGTATACCCTACCTGGCACCCTGTATACTGCTACCTGGCACCTTGTATAGCCTACCTGGCACCCTGGATACTGCTACCTGGCACCCTGTATACTCTTCCTGGCACCCTGTATACTGCTACCTGGCACCCTATATACTGCTACCTGGCACCCTATATACTGCTACCTGGGGCTCTGTATACTGCTATCTGTGACCCCTGTATACCCTACCTGGCACCCTGTATACTGCTACCTGGCACCCTATATACTGCTACCTGGGGCTCTGTATACTGCTATCTGGGACCCCTGTATACTGCTACCTGGCACCCTGTATACTGCTACCTGGGGCTCTGTATACCCTATCTGGGACCCCTGTATACTGCTATCTGGGAGCCTTGTATACTGCTATCTGGGACCCCTGTATACTGCTATCTGGGACCCTGTATACTGCTATCTGGGACCCCTGTATACTGCTATCTGGGACCCTGTATACTGATATATGGTGATTCTGTATACTCCTATCTGGGACCCCTGTACACTGCTATCTGGGACCCTGTATACTGATATATGGTGACTCTGTATACCCCTATCTGTGATGCTGTATACCCTATCTGGTGATGCTGGGCTATATACTCCTGACACAAGGGGTGGAAACTATAAGGGGTGGGGCTTATGAGAAGTGGGAGGGGTCAAAAAGGAAGGGCGGGGTCTGCCCCCCCCATCCTAAAATTCCACCAGCCGCCACTGCTTCAAAACGAAACTGTGTAACAGATTTTGTGAATGGAAGAATAAATACATTTAAAATTGATTAAACAATAAAATTGTTGAGGTAAATAAACAATCAACTTCTAGTATAGTCCATAGAAAATGCATATAATCACTTTAATCTCTTAGATGTTTCGGCACCGCTGTGATTAAATTGTCTGATGTTTCAATGTGTTCTAGTCTCTCAACTGCATTTTACTGGGCATGTTGCACATAAAGGTATCTTTTGGGATTGGTATAGTTTGATCTGGTCACCTCTGGGGGGTCCCTCCTGGCTTCTCCAGCACTCTGTGTCCTCTGTCAGCCTTCAGTGTCCTATGGTATTCCCACTGGGTGCCTTATTGCTCCCGGTAAATATATAAATAATGTTCCCATAGTGTGATATTGTTTTTATAAAACAATTTATTAAGCAATAAAATCACAACTCACATTTAAGTATGTAAAGACCGGCATATATCCATGAGCTCCAAGCTCGCTTCCTGGATGTGCGTCACTTCCGGCTACCTTTGCCTATGCGTTACGTTGCGTCCACGTGACTTCTTCAATGGGAAAAGTGCACTTTAGAATCCTAATGGTGTATACCTTTATGTATGACTATACCCAGTGTAATTCCCACAAGGTGTCAATTATTTCCCATAGAATGAAAACCTATGCTTTGTGTTTGAACATTGCCCCCACACTATTGCACATTATAGGTGTATACATAGGTATATACCCTCAGCTGCATTTCATATACAGTATAATGTGGTTGCATTATACTGTATATACCCTCCTGTGGTTTCCTAGCACTTCAAGCCTTATTCATGCTCTTGTATTGTAAACTTTCTCTGGTGTATTATATGGCCACCCTTCTGCATATTGTAAACTGTATAAGTATGAATAGGGCTGAGCTGAAAAGGGTTTCTTTTTGTCAATTCGTTTTTTACTGGAAGACACATTACTCTATCCCATGCATGGCTAGCTGTTAGCAGTGTTGCAGATAAAATATACACCTCTCTTTAATATTTTTTTGCCTCACTTTGACCAAGCCCAATGCACTGTCTGCATTCTTCCTGCATGTTAGCGGGTAGGCAGCTCAAGCACATCAAGATTTATTCAGTCTTTAGTCTGACAGTGCAGCAGGAAAATAAACAGAATATCATGAGGCAAGGTGATATTCCTTTCCAAATAAGCATAGGTGTGCGCAGCCTATTGCATTAGGGTGTGCACCCCAGAGCACAAACACACAGTAGAGCAAGTCAGTAGAGCAAAGATTGGTGTCAGTAGGGCAGTGGACGATGTCAGTAGTTTTTCATTTTTATTATTTTTTTAAATATGTTTCACACTATTATTTTTATTTTTTTACATTTTTCTAGGAGCCCCGTTATAGGGCTTTGGTGAAATATCAAGGGTCTAAACAGACCCCTGATGTCTCACATTTAAAACAGAGAAAGAAACTGAGGACAGAGACAGTCCCTTTCTCTGCAGCCTGCAGTAAACATAGATTACTATGCTTCAATTAAAAATGAGGACAGGAGCGATCAGTATAGATCACTCACTGTGTTCATTCAGAAAAGAGAGGCCGGTTAATTAAATATTTACCAGCCCCTTCCCTGCTCCTGAGAGGAGAGGAGGGAAGCTGGCAGCACTGCAGGGGGGAGACGGGAAGCAGGGGGAATCGGCACTGCACGGGGTGATTAGAGTGTGCCCAGGCACACCTGGCACATTCCCGTGTGCACGCCTATGCAAATAAGAATTTTGATGATCTGCGTGTTTGGTTTTATATATGGATCATACAAGCAAATCTTCCAGCATCATCAATGGTTTCAGTAGATTCAGAACTGAAGTTGTAAGAATTGCAAATCAGAAATCTGTTAGATCAGGGGTGTCCAAACTTTTGACCTTCCTGGGCCACATTGGAAGAAGAGGATTTGTCTTGGGCCGCACATAAAATACACCAACAATAAGGATAGCTGATGAGCAGAAAAAGTCGGGCAGATCGCAAGTTAACGATCACTGATATCGATTATACCTATCTGAGTAATAAAACTTCATTTTTTTGTAATATTATTTTTAATTATAAAAGTAAAAGAGGGCAACATAACACGATATTTGACACTGTGTTTGATAAACGAATGCATTAATATCAGGTTGGATGGATGTAGTTGCAATTCTCAATTAGGTGCTCATCAGATATTATGGTTCTAATTTTGCCCTTCATGTGCTTCTTACTTGAAAATAGTTGCTCACAAAAATAGGTGCTGCCAAAAACTGATGATATGATTAAGGCGTGATTGTGAAGAGTGGGAGATTTCTCTTTGGGAAGATAAAACACATAAGGCTCCATGCACACTGGACGCTCTCTGGGTGCTGCTTAGAAAAAGTTCTTTTGCAGCGCTTTGTAAGCGGCGTTTATCGGCGTTTTTGAGCATTTTTTTTTATTTCATTAGCTTCCATTGACTACAAAAAATGATGGATGCTGATAAACGGCCGTTTACCGGCGTTTAGCGGCATCCAGCGTTTTTGTGGTCAGAAGAACGAATTTTGAATGCCAATTCAGGGCATTCAGACAACAGCCCAAAAACGCCACTGCTGTTAAACGACAGTAAACATCCATGTGTGCATGGACACCTAGGATAACATAAAGGGGCGTTTTTGGGCTGTTAAAAAAACGCCCAAACGACCAAAAACTGTCATTTATCAGCTACAGTGTGCATGAGCTCTAAAAGTCAAGGTGACACTGACAAATTTTGGCTGCATGTGTAGCCTAAGTGTAAACACATTTTTACAAACAAAATCAACATTTTTAAGTAAGTTTATGATTTTGTGTTGGGCTGCATTCATAGCCATCTGTGGGCTGAAGTTTGGACACCCCTGTGTTAAATATTTCCTTTGCTGTATTGGGCTCTTACCTTGTACAATTGCCAGTAAGTAACTGATTTCTGATTTGTATGTTGTACTTTAATTTGCAGCAGTCTTGATTTAAAAACAAATAAATAAGGGCCTATTCACACGTGAGCATTCTGTAGCTTGAGGCTCAACAAAGCTCCAAATCTCTCAACATCCAAAATCCCATGGTATTCAATTGTGCCTATTCATACCTGAACATAGCGTGCAGCTCAAGTACTTGAGCTACTTCTGAGCTAAAAGTTTAGAGTGTTTTTGGCCTCATAAAAATCAATAAAAAAAAAATGTGCAAAAAATGCATGTGTCAAATATTTTCCCCTAATAACTAGCTGTATATTGGCTAAAAATATGTAAAAAAGAAACGCTCAAGCAAAAATGCTTGCAAAAACACTCAGAACCACCTGTACAAATGCTACAAAAAGGCTATAAAACCATCAAAGGCGCTCAGCTCAAGTGCAAATGCAGTCTGCAAGGGGTAGATTTGTCATTTCATTATTTGAAAATAAAATGGAATAAGGTAATATACTCCTCTAATACTGCACCATATCCCCCAGCTACAGCTGGTAAGAATAACGCTCCCAAATGATGTGGCAGAATTTCTTGGCTGATAGCCGTGTGTGCAGGCAGACAATCGTTTTTATATGTTTATTTACCTCTTGGGGCTTAGCCCTCGTGATTTTACACATTTAATGTAGTTTTAGTGTAATTAAATTTGATTTGATTTTAATTAGATCCAACAAACATTCAGTAAATGATTGATAATTACAGCAGTACCAATTGAAGAAGCTCTGAAAAAATATACAATATATATATATATATACAGTGCATACCCCTTAAAACTGTCCACATTTTGTCATGTTACAACCAAAAACATAAATGTATTTTATTGGGATTTTTAAGACCAACACAAAGTGGCATATAATTGTGAAGTTGAAGGAAAATTATAAATGGTTTTTGACATTTTGTACAAATAAATATGTGAAAAGTTTTTGGCATGCATTTGTATTCAGCCCCCCTGAGTCAATACTTTGTAGAACCACCTTTTGCTGAAATTAGAGGAAAGTGTTTTTGGGGATGTCTCTGCCAGCTTTGCACATCTAGAGAGGACATTTTTGCCCATTCTTCTTTGCAGAATAGCTCAAGCTCTGTCAGATTGGATGGAGAGCGTCTGTGAACAGCAATTTTCAAGTCTTGCCACAGATTCTCAATTGGATTTAGGTCTGGGCTTTGACTGGGCCATTCTAACACATGAATATGCTTTGATCTAAACCATTCCATTGTAGCTCTGGCTGTATGTTTAGAGACGTTGTCCTGCTGGAAGGTGAACCTCTGCCCCAGTCTCAAGTCTTTTGCAGACCATAACAGGTTTTCTTCTAAGATTGTCCTGTATTTGGCTCCATCCATCTTCCCATCAACTCTGACCAGCTTCCCTGTCCCTGCTGAAGAAAAGCATCCCCACAACATGATGCTGCCACCATGTTTCACATTGGGGATGCTGTGTTCAGGGTGATGTACAGTGTTCATTTTTCGCCACACATAGCATTTTGTTTTTAGGCTAAAAAGTTCAATTTTGGTCTCATCTGACCAGAGCACATTTTTCCACCTGTTTGTTGTGTCCCCCACATGGCTTCTCACAAACTGCAAACAGGACTTCTTATGGCTTTCTGTCAACAATGGCTTTCCTCTTGTCACTCTTCCATAAAGGCCAGATTTGTGGAGTGCACGACTAATAGTTGTCCTGTGGACAGATTCTCTCACCTGAGCTGTGGATCTCTGCAGCTCCTCCAGAGTTACCATGGACCTCTTGGCTGCTTCTCTGATTAATGTTCTCCTTGCCCGACCTGTCAGTGTAAGTGGATGGTCATGTCTTGGTAGGTTTGCAGTTGTGCCATACTCTTTCCATTTTTGGATGATGGATTGAACAGTGCTCCGTGAGATGTTCAAAGCTTGGGGTATTTTTTATCACCTAATCCTGCTTTAAACTTCTCTACAACTTTATCCCTGACCCGTCTGGTGTGTTCATTGGCCTTCATGATGCTGTTTCTTCACTAAGGTTCTCTAACAAACCTCTGAGGGCTTCACAGAACAGCTGTATTTATACTGAGATTAAATTACACACAGGTGGACTCTATTTACTAATTAGGTGACTTCTGAAGGCAATTTGTTCCACTACATTTTAGTTAGGGGTATCAGAGTAAAGGGGGCTGAATACAATGCATGCTACACTTTTCAGATATTTATTTGTAAACATTTTGAAAATCATTTATCATTTTCCTAATAAAATACATTTACGTTTTTGGTTGTAACATGACAAAATGTGGAACATTTCAAGGGGTATGAATACTGTTTCAAGGCATATATATATATCAAAACAGACTGGAATTTATTAAAAGGTAATATTTAGCCTTCCTTTACTTCCCTCTTCCCAGAATGTAGCATCCTTCCCTAGAAAAAAAGCACTAGGCCCTTAAAAATGGCTTTCTTTTCTTTTTACAAACTCTCAGTGCAAGTTGGTAGCTTACGTGACTCACAATATCAGGTCATTATAACTCCGCTACTAAAACCTGGTAAAAACCTTTAATGTCTAATTATTTCCACCAAATGTCATTAACCACTTCCTTCCCTGCGTATTGTCATATGATGGCCGCAAGGTGGATCTCTCATCCTGGGGGGGGCGCCATATGATGTCCTCGGGTTTTTGCCGCTACTGCGGGCCCCCGGGGACCACAGGAACAAGCTGTTACCGGGTTCACCTCCTCACACGCCAATAGTGTGTGAGAAGGAGGTTGTGGTATACAGTATACACCAAGCACACTGATTGACCCCCCCAATAATAAAGAGTACCTGTCACCAGCCCATCAAATTACCTGTCACCAGCCCATCAAATTACCTGTTACCAGCCCATCTGCATACCCAAGTACCTGTCACCACCCCATCTGAGTACCTGTAACCAGCCCATCAGAGTACCTGAGTACCTGTCACCAGCCCATCAGAGTACCCCAGTACCTGTCAACAGCCCATCTGAGTGCCCGAGTACCTGTCACCTTCCCATCAGAGTACCCGAGTACCTGTCACCAGCCCATCAGAGTACCCGAGTACCTGTCACCAGCCCATCTGAGTACACGAGTACCTGTCACCAGCCCATCTGAGTACTCGAGTACCTGTCACCAGCCAATCAGAGCACCCGAGTTCCTGTCAACAGCCCATCAGAGTACCCGAGTACCTGTCACCAGCCCATCAGAGTACCTGAGTACCTATTTGCAGTCCATCAGAGTACCCTAGTACCTGTCACCAGCCAATCAAATTACCCCAGTACCTGTCTCCAGCCCATCAGAGTACCCGAGTACCTATCTGCAGCCCTTTAGAGTACCCGAGTACCTGTGACCAGCCCATGCTTCATAAAATATATATTGGGGTGTTTACTTTCCAAAATGGGGTAATTCCACTGTCCTGGTGCTCCAGGACCTTCAAAGTGTGATAGGTAGGAATGAAATTAGATGTGCAATTTATGCTCCTAGAACACCTAAAGGTACTACTTCAATGCTGGAGCTCTCTATGTGACCAGGCTGTGTAAAAGTCTCACACATGTGGTATCGCCGTACTCGGGACGATTAGCAGAATGTATTTTGGGGTGTAATTTTGCTATGTACATACTATGCGTTAGAAATATCTCATAAATTGACCACTTTGTGTAAAAATAAAAGCGTTTATCATTTTCTTTCCACATTTTTCAAAGACTTGTGGAAAAAAATGAACCGTTCAAAAGACTCATAATGTCTCACAGAATATATGTTGGGGTGTTTGCTTTCCAAAATGGGGTCATTTTGTGGGTAATTCCACTGACCTGGTGCTCCAGGGCCTTCAAAAGTGTAATAGATCGTTAGGAAATTTTTTGTATAATTTATGCTCCTAGAACGCATGATGGTGCTCCCTGCATGTTGGACCTCTCTATGTGGCCAGGCTGTGTAAAAGTTTCACACATGTGGTATCGCCATACTCGGGACGAATAGCAGAATGTATTTTGGGGTGTAATTGGAAGTATGCATATGCTGTGTGTGAGAAATCACGTGTTGTTATGACAATTTTGTGTAAAAAAATAAATAAATAAATAAAAATTTCTTAATTTTCTCAAGAATTGTGGGAAAAAATACAACTTCAAAAAACTCGCCATGCCTCGTACTAAATACCTTGGAATGTCTACTTTTCAAAAAGGGGTCATTTGGGGGTATTTGTACTTTCCTGACATTTCATAGCTTCAAGAAATATTCAATGATTGGCACCATAGGTTGTAGACTCTATAATTTTCACACAGACCAAATAATGCACACTAATTTGGATTATTTTTACCAAAGATATGTAGCATTATACATTTTGGCCCAAATTTGTGAAAAAAATGACTTACTTGCAAAATTTTATCATTTTTTTCACTTATGTCGCAAAAAATGAAAAAACCCAGAGGTGATTAAATACCACCAAAAGAAAGCTCTATTTCTATGTGTAAAAAAATGATAAAATTGGCATTCAAAGTGTGAGAGTATAAACGTCCTGTATTGAAATGGTTAAATACTTGTAGGCAGGTGCCTACAAGGGGTTAATGTGTCTTCCTGTGTAAGCACTTGTTTCCCCTGGTGGTGCTTATTTCCTCATGTTAACTGATCCAACCAGGTGCCAAATGCTGGGGGTAACCAGGCTGTAAGGGTTAATGTTTTTACCGCCATTTTTTAGCCAGTTTACCACCCCTACAGGTCAACCAACATAAAAGGGTCCCTAGAGTAAGGGTGCCAAAATGTAGTTTGATATTCTGCTAGAGAGATCACTCCCTTTGGGGGGGGGGGGTGATAGGGGCCTAATCAGGGTTTCCAGAGAAGGTCTCAAGCCTGGGGACCTTATGGACTTGTAGCTGTTAATTATGGACTTCTGCCTTTGTGGATCATTGCCAGTCATGGATTTTAAGGAAGTGGTAGTGCCTTCTGTGGATTAATGCCTTAATGGACTGTTGCCTTATAAAGATTGCTTTTTGGACTTGCCTTCTGAATAAGATGTGCAAAATCTATAGATTTTTAGAAGAGCTCTGTACAGGAATTGTGTTGAAACTGCTTTTTGAGAACGGTACTGTATACCTTATTAAGACCCCTTTCACACTGAGGCACTTTACAGGTGCTATTTAGCTAAAAATAGCGCCTGTAAAGAGCCTCAAAAGTCACTGCCCATTCACCCCAATGTGAAAGCCGGAGTGCTTTCACACTGGGGCGGTGCGCTTGCAGGACGTTACAAAAAGTCCTGCAGGCCGCATCTTTGGGGTAGTGCGGTGAGCGGTAATATACCACTCCTCCAACAACCCTGCCCATTGAAAACAATGGTCAGCGCTTCCAAAGCGGCTGCACACTGCCTCGGAAGCGCAGAGAGCGGGCACTTTTAACCCCATTTTAACCCTTTGTGGGAGGGTTAAAAGCGCACCGCTCCCGCCGCCACCGTAGCGCCGCTCTAACTGTGGTAAATCCCCGCTGTGACTAGCGGGGATTTACCACTAATGGCCCCCAGTGTGAAAGGGGCCTAAAGCATTTTATTTACTTGCTTTGCTTGGTCTGAAGTCTCTCAAAGGAGTGCAAGAACAGCATATCTAAATAATAGGTCTTGCAACACAACAAGGGGACTGAGCTTGAGGAAGATGCAACACATAAGTTTAACAGAGTACTGTCCAGAGAATGTTAATGTGTTGTTGCTATAATACTACAGTGTTTGTGTCACTAGCAAGGCAGCCAACAGTTCCTCTGGAAGTGGAGGGAGTAAAGTGCTTGGCACCTCCACTAGTGGCCGGTTCCCCACTAAATGGGACAGGATCCACAGCACAGAGCACCTAGGGACCCAACCTGAAGTCATAGGAAGACAAAATGGGCAGAGGGGCCCTGGGAGAGAGAGCAAGTGCAGAGGTTGGAGAGAGAGAGAGAGATCCAGTATCCCATAGCAACCGTGGGATATGTCACTGGAAGAGAGACCTGGGAAGTGGTGTCCTCTAAGAATGAGTGTCTGCAAGTGTCATCAGTGTAATGGAGTCAGCATGGAGAGAGGATAATGTTGACTTTCACATGAATGCAGCTTCCAGCCCGAATTTCATGCATTAGTGAGTGCAGTTCTTCTTGTCCCCATAGGGCACCTAAGCCCGACCCAAAGGTAAAATAGAGGGATTGCAGATGTACCTGGCCTCTGCTGTGTACAGTTCAGCCGCCACATAAATAGTAAGATAGACAGAAAAAAATCATAATAAAAAGATACAAGTACATATGCAAAAAAACATATTTTAAGTGAACAATAAAAAGAAATCGAGGCTGGGAATCTTCTAAACTGGGTCAACCTAGCACAGAAAATTTCCCCAAGTTTGAATGGGATGGGACACAGTGCAAGAAGGTGCTCAGACTGCTGGATTTGGTGGGTATGGGGTGGATTTACTAAAGGCAAATATACTGTGCACTTTGCAAGTGCAGTTGCTCCAGAGCTTAGTAAATGAGGGGAGGCTCTGCTGACGTTCTTCATCCTATCATGTGTAGCCGTCCACTCGACTGGCTAAATGAGGTCGGGAGGCGGATTGCTGGGACTCGTGTGTCATGCGTATCTGTGGGCTTCTCTCATCTGCTCTCCCCCTCTCACTCGTTGCGTCTGTGCACTCACATGGAACCCTGGGAAGCGTAGACCAGAAAAAGCACTGCACTAGGGAGGTGGATGGGTCTGCAAACTTTAACACCCACAAATCCCTGCAAACAGAGGTGGAGGGAAAAAGAGTTTTCTAAGGCTTGGAGATACAGAGCTGTGCGTAAACCAGACGTCACGAAAAAGACCAGATGCGAAGGGTCCCAAGGTACACTCACGTGTCTGCGTTGCTCACTCTCCCCCTCTCGTCTACTCTCTTCGGGTGTCTATGCGTACTGTGTGCTCAGGGTCGTTAGGCGGAGGGCTGGAGTAAATCGGTCAGCTCACCTGCCGATGTGTACTATCCTACTTCTTGCAGTCGTCTCGGAGGGGAGTAAATGATTCGAGACCTCGTTGACGTGAACGTTTCACGTGTCATATAAACGGAAATCATTTAGGTGGGGTATGGGTG
>BLSH010249716.1:0-12112 GCA_018402905.1 Glandirana rugosa
AGGCAGGGGAATAATGTCATTGGCAGGGCGATCTACAGGGCCAGGCCAAAAATCATTGGCCTGGCCCTGTAGATTGAAAGCTCCTGTAACAAATGCCGTTGCAGCGCCCGCGCCTAGGGGGCGCGCGCGCGCACGCGGCGCGAGTTCGCGGCCGCCGTCGTATGACGGCGATTCGCGTTACAGCGCCACTTTGTCGCCGTCAAATGCCGATCAGCCATCGGCAAGTGGTTAACTAAACTGTCAAACCATAAAATGGCTGGTGTCATAGCTGATCACATGTGCAGCACCATGGCAGTTGCAGACCAGACAGAGGCTAATGTGGCAGCTTCCTTAGCTAAAAAGGGTAGGATGGTTTAGTTCCACTTTAATTTTGGTTTGGTAATTAAATCATATTTTGTGGATACAAGGACTGCAGAAAATGTGTGCAGTGCATACAGTGATTTGGCTCAGACTCTATTTAAAACCTAAGTTCACCTTTGGGAAAAAATAATAAGTTTGTATATTTTTGCAGGAAAAAGATGTGCATTCATTATTTTTCCCATAGGAGCCTGCAAATAATTGCACCCGCAATCAGTGGATCGCAGGTGCAATGGCAGGCTCCTGCACAGCCGTCCTCCAGCTTTCTGCCTGTACCAAGGTATGGGCTTTCAGTTAGAAAGCTGGAGGACATTTGAATGAACTACAAGTGTGCTGATCAGTGCACTTGTAATCTCCTTTGAGAACAACAAGTCGTCTGCTGAAGTGGAAAATGGGAACTGTAAGTTTTTTATTCAAAGATCTATGAATGAATGACCCGGCTGTGTGAGCGGAGCTCTGCACATCCGTGCTAATTTTAAATGTGAAAGTGGCTGCAGGGGAGAGGAAACATCAGAGGGGGGCTTAGAGGGTGAGGGAAATGGGGTGCTGGAACATGTTACATCCTAAATACAGTTGTAATATATAACATGTTCTAAGGGTTTAATTTAGCCTTTAATGTGATACTAAAGGCTAAACAATTTTTACTTTCTCTGCATTAAGGTAAAAAATGCCCCACTCCCTGTCCTTTGACACTTACAGTGCCTTGAAAAAGTATTCATACCCCTTGAAATTTTCCATTTTGTCATGTTACAACCAAAAACGTAAATGTATGTTATTGGGATTTTATGTGATAGACCAACACAAAGTGGCACATTATTGTGAAGTGGAAGGAAAATGAGAAATGATTTTCAAAATTTCTTTTTTACAAATAAATATGTGAAAAGTGTGGCGTACATTTGTATTCAGCCTCCCCTGAGTCAATACTTTGTAGAACCACCTTTCACTGCAATTACAGCTGCAAGTCTTTTTGGGGATGTCTCTGCTAGCTTTGCACATCTAGAGAGTGATATTCTTTCCCATTCTTCTTTGCAGAATTGCTCAAGCTCTGTCAGATTAAATGGAGAGCGTCGGCGAACAGCAATTTTCAGTTGACTTGGCCATTCTAACACATGAATATGCTTTGATCTAAAACCATTCCATTGTATGTTTAGGGTCATTTTCTTGCTGGAAGGAGAACCTCTGCCCCAGTCTCAAGTCTTTTGCAGACTCTAAAAGGTTTTCTCCTAAGATTGCCCTGTATTTGGCTCCATCCATCTTCTCATCAATTCTGACCAGCTTCCCTGTCCCTGCTGAAGAAAATCATCCCCACAACATAATGCTGCCATCACCATGTTTCACGGTGGGGATTGTGTGTTCAGGGTGATGTGCAGTGTTAGTTTTCCACCACACATAGCATTTTTCTTTTAGGCTAAAAAGTTGAATTTTGGCCTCAGAGCACATTCTTCTACATGTTTGCTGTGTCCCCCACATGGTCTCTCCCAAACTGCAAACAGGACTCCCTATGGCTTTCTTTCAACAATGGCTTTCTTTTTGCCACTCTTCGATAAAGGCCAGATTTGTGGAGTGCACAACTAATAGTTGTCCTGTGTACAGATTCTCCCACCTGAGCTGTGGATCTCTGCAGCTCCTCCAGAGTTACCATGGGCCTCTTGGCTGCTTCTCTTATTAATGGTCTCCTTGCCCGGCCTGTCAGTTTAGGTGGACGGCCATGTCTTTGTAGGTTTTCAGCTGTGCCATACTCTTTCCATTTTTGGATGATGGATTGAACAGTGCTCTGTGAGATGTTCAAAGCTTGGGATTTTTTTTATAACCTAACCCTGCTTTAAACTTTTACACAACTTTATCCCTGACCTGTCTGGTTTGTTCCTTGGCCTTCATGATGCTGTTTGTTCACTAAGGTTCTCTAACAAACCTCTGAGGGCTTCACAGAACAGCTGTATTTATACTGAGATTAAATTACACACAGGTGGACTCTATTTATTAATTTGGTGACTTCTAAAGGCAATTGGTTCCACTAGATTTTAGTTAGAGGTATCAGAGTAAAGGGAGCTGAATACAAATGCGCGCCACACTTTTCAGATATTTATTTGTAAACAATGTTGAAAAACATTTATCATTTTCCTTCCACTTCACAATTATGTGCCACTTTGTGTTGGCCTATCATATAAAATCCTAATTAAAATACATTTACGTTTTTGGATGTAACAGGACAAAATGTGTAACATTTCAAGGGGTATGAATACTTTTTCAAGGCACTGTACCCGGTTCTATGCCACCACTCTTATACTGTCTCCAGGTCCCATACTGTTCTCTTGACTTCCTGCTTTCACAGGAGTAACTGAGGGCAGCAGAGCCAAAGGCTCCATCTGCCTTCAGTCAAACTCCTGTGAGGAGGGAGTGGGGATGTAACTTACTGGCACTGTGCGCTGTGGAAGAATGCGCATGCACAGGTTCCTCCATAGCACCTGGCTTACTACAGAAGGCACCCGCAGCAAGAAGGAGCCGACAGTGCTGGTGGGGACTGCCAGAGGATAAAATGGACCTTTCTGTGCAATATCATTTTTTTTATTTAAAAAATAGTCTTTAGTGTCACTTTACCTCTTCCCCTTTAGGCTACTTGCACTGTTATGCATGATCTATCCACATGTAACGCCGCAGAGACGGATTCTTCAGTGTGCCTGGAGGTGCCCTAGTTCTTTTGCAATCTAGCAATATCTAACAATATTATGTGTGATATGCAGTAACTCCCTAGGCCAGTGGTTCTCAACTCCGGTCCTCAGGACCCACCAACAGGCCAGATTTTAAGTATTACCTTGGGGAGATGCAGACTAGAATACTGCAATCACTGAGCAGCAAATGATATCACCTGTGATGTATTTCAGTTATCCAGCAAACCTGGCCTGTTAGTGGGCCCCGCGGACCGGAGTTGAGAACTACTGCCCTAGGCCAATTTTTATATGTGTGTTTACAATGTGTTGCTTACCTGCACAGTAACATCACCTGCTTCTGATCTGACACACATTGCTGATTGGACCCCCGAGTGTTGTAAGTGGGAGATGAATGCAGATGTGGGTGACATGATGACTACCTTAATGGACTTGCATAAAAAACAGGATGATGAATACATGCTAAAGTGCAGCACTGTGTCACCAGAAAATGGAGATAGAGGAGTGTCCACAACAGGTACAGAGAGAAGAATGTCAAGAGAGCAGATGATGAAGAAACTATTTGATACTATGGTGCCTAGATTCCAGCAGCACTACACCTCACATTCATAAAACGTTCCTCATACTTAACAGTATTCATACCCTGCCCATAAGGAGATACAAACAACAACAAGTAGATAGTCTCCAGCCGCCCCCGGATATCACAACCATTAATAGGTTTATGCCAATTGTTTGGTTTGCATACCCTGCAATATTTTGAATTGTTATCCAACTTAATGTGGTTGTAAACCCTTATATATACTTAATAAAGTGATGGGCTTCAGATGATACACAGAGATAAAACAAATCCTCCTACATACATTGTACCTGTTTAACTGTAGCCATATCTTCTTTACAGCCATTCAAAGTGCAGAATCTATGCAGCTTGTCTGAGCTTTCAGAAAGCAGGGGGTGGGAAGCTGAATTTACACTCAGTGAGCAGAGCTCAGAGAGCTGATTGGACACAGCACACAGGAACAAAGCTGATGCTGTCAATCACAGGCTGTGCTCCATCCCCTGTCAACTTTTTTTATCTTGGTGTCAGGAAAACTTGCCAGAAGTGACTCATGCAGATAGCTGAGAAATGGGACAGCAGGCTGAAATTACCCTTAGTACTCTGAGGGATATGCTTTGTTCATGTTTTGTCAGAGGTTTACAGCCACACATCTATAACCGATTGGTTACAGCAAAGTTAATGTAATGACATCAGGGGCACACCATTTCCAGCTAGTTTATTTTTTTTTACATACTTTTAGGTAACAATATGTCTATTTGAGGGGCAAACTTGTTCGCCCTCCCCCCTCCTCCTCTCAGCAGCGCAGAGATTATCCACAGGAGGGGGCTCTGTAATCCCCACTTACCGCCTGCAGTTTTTTCCCACTGCCGGGATGTACACATAAAGCTGGGTGTGTGTGTGGACTCTCCCACTCCCTCCTTCTCCTGTCAAAAGTGGGGGGAGAGATTAAAAAAACAGAGAAAGGACCAGAGCAGTGGCAGCCAACTGCATGTAATAATCCAGGCTCGTCGTCTGCCATCTCTTCCCCCTCTCTCCTAGCAACAGGAATGGACCAATCAGCAGGGAGGAGAGGAGCATCATGGGACATGTAGTCCCCAGAGACAGGCTGCCCATTAACCACTTGCTTACTGGACACTTAAACCCCCCTCCTGCCCAGACCAATTTTAGGCTTTCAGCGCTGTCGCATTTTGAATGACAATTGCGCGGTCGTGCGACGTTGTACCCAAACAACATTTTTATCATTTTTTCCCACAAATAGAGCTTTCTTTTGGTGGTATTTGATCACCTCTGCGGTTTTTATTTTTTGTGCTATAAACAAAGAGCGACGATTTTGAAAATAGAACAGTATTTTTTTACTTTTTTGCTATAATAAATATCCAAAAAAAATATAAAAAAGAAAAGTATTCATCAGTTTTGGCCAATATATATTCTTCTACATATTTTTGGTAAAAAAAAATCGTAGTTGGCGTAAATTGATTGTAAGTTATCGCGTCTACAAACTATGGGAATTGATTTATGGTGTTTTTACAATTTTTTTTTTTTTTTACTAGTAATGGCGGCGATCTGTGATTTTTACCGGGACTGTGATATTGCAGCAGACATGTCGGACATTTTTGACACATTTTTGGGACCAATGACATTTATACAGCGACCAGAAATTTAAATGTCCACTGATTACTGTATAAATGTCATTGGCAGTGAAGGGGTTAACCTGTAGGGAGCAGTGAAGGGGATCCCTGCATGTGTTCTAATTTTGTGGCGGATGGGCTGGTCGGGACATAACAGATCTAACTGATCCCAGTGGCAGGGATCAGTAGATCTGTTATGTCCCCCTTAACAGAACGGAGAACCGCCGTATTTACATCAGCGGTTCCCCGTTCTGCAGCTGTTGCAGGTGATCGGCGGGTCTCGGGCAGACATCGAGTCCACCCAACCAGCGGGCATGTCCATGCAGCATGCGGCAGCCGTGAGAGCGCATAGCCACAGGCTGCAAGTACGCACGGGGAGCGTGCACAAGGCAATTCAGAGCCATGCTGTAGCCGTCTTTCGGCTATAGCTTGGATCTGAACTGGTTAAAAATAATGGAGGGTGAACTACAGCCCCCACCAAGCTTTGCAGCATTAAGAAGGAGAGAACCAGATTTTCCCAGGCAAAGTTTGCTCCTAAAGTGGGCTACCCGGGTAGAGTGTGTGAGAAGAACCTGCTGGGGATACCATTTGAGAGAGAGAGCCTGTGCCAGTGAAAGCTCACTGCTGCGTGTGGGACTACCAGAGAATACATAGCGTGACATGAGTGAGGAAGGATGAGGCTGCTTCCAGGATAAGGACCTGCTGTGCTGCCTATCAGAGTCACTACGGGCAACCCAGAGGGAGCGGACACCCGATCAGAGGGATCACTGCTGCTACGTTGCTGGGTCTGGTGAGAGAGCCTTGTGGCTGCTACTTGTTGCCACCTACAGGCTGAGCCATTAGAGAACTACCTACAATGTAGGGGGGGGCAAGAAAATATTTGCCTGGGTGCAATCAATATTAGACTGCCCTGGATCCAGTTTTAAATGTTTGTGCTATCTACAGTATGCATCATCATGGCTATTTCCCTTCACTTCCTCTCCTGAAATCTGAACAGAAAGTGAGAGGATTACTTTGCAATGTTTGTGACCTTCCCTCTTGTCACAATGGAAAATGTTTCCACTAGAAGCTCTATTCCTGCTCCTGGTAAAACGTTAACATTGGTGTTCATGATGTTTGTAGACAGTAAGGGGAACATAGACAGCTATAAATACCTGACAGCAGTTCTAACCCCTTACTACTTTATCACGATCCAACAAAAATTTTGCTTTAGTCATATCACATTTGACCATAGGAAGTACTGGATTATATTTTGACTATGTTTTGACTGTAATAAACCAATGAGGACCTCTCTTCTAAGAAAAACTAAATATATATTTTATTGGCAACAGGATCACAATCTGTAATGTTCAAGTTGTGAAAAACATGCAACACAGCTATTACAAAAAGATTGATACTGTAGCACCCTCTGCTGTGTGCTACTAGGAGTAGGCAACTATAGTCTGGCCCCAGGGAAGTCACTGAATCTGGGTCAGGGTTATTAGAGGCCGGGGCTGGATGACTCATTCTAGAAGCTCTCTGGTGCCTCCCCCTGTTCTAGAATGTTGGAGAACATTCTAGAAGATAGTGGGTGGAATATTTAGGGGTCCTTAGCCAATTGCCAGTTTAGGGATCTGGCAGGGAGCCCTTAAATAGACACGAGCCATGCCAGAGGTGAGATCAGGTGGAAGATGGAAAAGCAGTGGTGAGGGAGTCTGTCAGTGGCCCTTGGGGAACACCTGCCAGGGAGGAGCTTTACCTCAGGCTGGAGCTTGGAAGGCCAGTCTGGAAGGATCCCACCACAGGAGGCAATTGGAGGAACCCTAACCAGTGAGGCAGCGGAGAGAGCAAGGAGAGAGCAAGCAGGTCTCTCTTGAAGACAGTGGTGTGCCTAGTCTTTATCTAACCTTGCCCTGGTATTCTCCATGTGTGTGTCAGTCAGGAGGACTGGACAGAAAAAGCATCCAGGTGGGCTGGTGGCAGCCAGATGGACTAGCATTTCTGCACTCAGTAGAAATGGGATCAGTGTCCATGGAGAGGCAGGAGGTAAGAGATGCTGTTCAACCCACATGTGCTACTTTACTAAGGGATTGTGAGTTTCTATCCTGTAATGGGCTGTTGCTGAGCTAACAAGAGACTGTTAGTTCCTTCAGGAGTGATCCAGCAGAAGCTGTACAAAAGGGAACCAAGTTTGTGCAGGAGGAAGGAAGAAGAGGAATCTGTAAATCAGGAGGAAGTTGTCTCTGGTTCTGTTTAATGGACATTTGCAAATTGGGCATCCCATAATCCCTTATCCCTTATCCCATCCGAGTTATCATTCCCTAATGAGCCACATAACTTTTTCTTGGTGCAGACGGAGTGAGCTATGGCAGAGAATCCAACTGCACAGAAAATAGGCACAGATCTCTGCCTAAACAGTGTGTTATGGTAGGAAGATTTCCTACATACATCATAAACAGTCACATATTGATGATTTAAGTGTGCCCAGGATCACTTGCTGAAAGTGATATTAAAGTCTTGTTTTTTTTGTTTAAGAATAACAAACGTCTCATACTTACCTGCTCTGTGCAGTGGTTTTGCACAGAACAGCCCAGATTCTCCTCTTCTCGGGTCCCTTGTTGGCGTTCCTGGCTCCTCCCTCCTGCCGAGTGCCCTTACAACAAGCATCTCACTGTGGGGGCGCATAAAGCCGAGCCCCTCTTCTGTGTCCATTCAGACACAGAGCCATGGCTCAGCCCCACCCCTCCTCTCTCCTCATTGTCTGACTGACTTTGATTGACAGCAATTACAGCCAATGGCATTCCACTGCTGTCTCAGCCAATGAGGAGGGAGAATCCCTGGACTTCATGGCTCTTGTGCAACATCGCTGGATTGAGATGGGGCTCAGGTAAGAATTAGGGGGACTGAGGGGGACTGCTGCACACAGAAGGTTATTTATCTTAATGCATAGAATTCATTAAGATAAAAAAACCTTCTGCCTTTAGAACCATTTTAAAGTCCAGCATGAGTGCAGACCAGTCAGGCAGTAAGCAGGGAGGGCAAGAGAGCACAGTTCACTTAATCCAATCCCAATATGAACTCATTTTGAATCATATGATTATTGTTGGTCAAGTAACTGAACAAAAACATGTATGGACAGTTGGACACCTATTGACACATTTGCCTGTTTTTTTTTAAAATTTAGGGCTTATTAGTGTTGTGGAGCTGGGAGGACATGCCGTTATGTTGGAGTTGACAACACTGGCCTTATTGGTATGATGATCACTATTTATGAATTCTAACTCTTATTAGCCTACTTAAAGTGATATTAAACCAAAATGTAAATACACTATATTATCAAAAGTATTGGGACACATGCCTTTACACACACATGAATTTAATGGCATCCCAGTCTTAGTCCATAGGGTTCAATAATGAGTTGGCCCACCCTTTGCAGTTATAACAGCTTCAACTCTTCTGGGACGGCTGTCCACAAGCTTTAGGAGTGTGTCTATGGGAATGTTTGACCATTCTTCCAGAAGCGCATTTGTGAGGTTAAGCACTGATGTGGATGAGAAGCCCTGACTCCCAGTCTTCACTCTAAGGTGTCCGTTTATAAAGCAGTGTAAAAAATCCACTGCTGACTTCTCCGGCATTCACAGAGGAGATCATTCTCCTCTGTGTGCCTGTTTATTAAGCGGTGTAGATCACTTCACAGTTTGTGAAGTGAAGTGATCTACAAATGCTTCAAACTGTGGAGAACGCCCCAATCTCGTGAGACCTAACGAGATTACGGCACCGAAATTCACAGAAACTCAGAGATGTCAGTTTATTAAGCAGTGATAAATTATCACTGCTCAGTAACGTACATTCTCCGAGGAGCCCGCCCAAACAGTAAATAAAATTATTAGCCCCCCTACACTATATATGTGTATATAAGCGCACACACACCTTATATATACACATATATACACACATACATCATATATACATGTATATATACACATACATCATATACATGTATATGCACTTATACACATATACAGGGCAGGGGGACAAGGCTAATGTGTTGGGAGGTCTGAACGAGGCAGGAGGAAGTCTATAATCTTCCTCCTTCCCCGGGATTCCCTCTTCACCCCCCCCAATTCTCCACCTCTGAGCTGGTGAATCGGGGAGGGTGAATTCTGACTGAGATCGCCAGTGAAGTGCGGAGATCGCAACTTCATAAACTGCCCGTTTCTGTGTCAGTGAATGACAGTTCTCTGTGTGCAGAGATAATCGGTGAAGAACATGTTCTCTCCCCATTATCTCTGCTTTATAAACCGAAAATGAGCTGTGATCAGCCGTGATCCTTGGGATCACGGCTGATTACAGTTTTATAAAAGGACACCTAATTCATCCCAAAGTTGTTCTATTGGGTTGAGGTCAGAACTCTGTGCAAGCCAGTCAAGTTCCTCCACCCCAATCTCGCTCATCCATGTCTTTATGGACCTTGCTTTGTGCACTAGTGTGCAGTCATGTTGGAACAGGAAGGAGCCATTCCCAAACTATTCCCACAAAGTTGGGAGCATGCAATTGTCCAAAATGTCTTGGCATGCTGACGCCTTAAGAGTTCCCTTCACTGGAACCAAGGGGTCAAGCCCCTGATGCATTTTGCTTAGGATATGTTTAATCATAGAGTCTTTATCATTAAACATATATTATATGAAACACATCAGAGAGAGCCCAGGTGGACTGTTCATGTACCATGAATTTGTTTAATATAATTACATACTGTAAATATCAAACAGAAGTGCAGCTTTTTTCTGTGTAATATTTATTATCTCTCTTTGGATAATGGCTGCATTGTCTATGGTTACAGGAATTTACCATGAAAAACCTTTACTAGCAATGTCTTGGCCAGATTTCTAATTCATATTATATTTTTTAATAGCTTCCCATTGGCTTTGCCACAGCTGCCAATGTCAGAATTGGAGTGGCTTTAGGAGCGGGAGACATTGAACAAGCAAAAAAGTCTACTAAAGTTGCTCTTAACTGCACAGGTATCTGGTTTCTGTGAACATGACTCTCAGTTCTCATTTTATTAGGTTTCTACATGAATACTCTGAAATTTTGTGTTTGTTCTTGTATTTTCATGTGACCATAGTTGTGATAAAAAGGTGGGGTTTTTTTTGTACTGGCTGGAGGAGCCCTGTGCAGTGTGCTTCTATACTGCTCTCTTTTCCACTTTTCACCTCCATCGAGTGTTGTTACCCAGAGACCTTTTTCCCTCTGCTTAGTTAAAGAAATACCCCTTAAGAGACACAGCACCATACCCCAGCCAATCCCTCATAGTGCACTTTAAACCAGAGTAGTAGTAGTATCACTCAAAATGCTTTTATTTATTTTCATTGTTTATTGCCAAATTGGTGATTCCCATATTGATGTCAGTTAGTGGCATAGACCCGATCGTAGTCATTTTGGCATAGTTATAACTCTGTCTAGCAGACTGTGTTCAAATTTGCTGTGTGCTCATTTATGTTCTACAGCCATGTATACTAAACTTGTATCAATAGATGAAGTGCATTTATCACTAAATGGGTGTGTGTCTATTCTCTGGTAGTAACCCACAGCCAAGTAAAAGGTATTTTATACTTGAGACCTTATCCATGCCTTATCCATGCTTGTAGTGACTTTCTAACCAGGTGTGCCAGAAGGGCTGAGGATGTTCTTGGATTCGAGGCGTAGAACAGAGATTACAAAAAAATTACCAAGCTGCTCCTGCAGGGGAAGAGCTGCAAGTGGGGGCTTGTCAGGGATGTCTCTGTTCTACAAGCAAGTAACCAAGGCAACAAGCTTAAGACCGCCAAGATAGACCCGCTGATGCAATCCAGTGGTGTGAGGAGGAAAATAGCTGCTGGGAGTCAAGTGTGGGGATTGACATCCTCGGAAAAGCCTGGACTGAGGAACAGATCCACCAAGCTGTGAAGACACTAGTTCCTGATCAGAAGGTGTGCATGCTGGACTTAAAACCAGATCATGTCTTACTAGAGTGGAGGAGGGGGATCTCTGCCGGCTTCCAAGAGGCTAGTCTACAGCTGATATGAGAAGTTGGGGCCTGTCTGGTCCAGCTGAATTTGCCAGACGACAACCCAGAAAGTTCAGGCCAAGCAGCTCAAACAGAAGAAACTCTCTTACCAACACCAATTCATTGCAGCCTTGGGAATTTTCATTTTGAAGTGCCAGGAGAATAACTCCATTCGGTCCGGGTATTGAAAAAAGAGCCTTTTCCGAGAAACAGCCAGTGCCTACCAGTGAGGAGAGTTTATAGGAATAGCTGGAGCAAGTCTTAGATGAATGGACATTCCTGAAACCCAGAAAAAGCATAGAATCAATGATAGCTTAAAGGGGCCAGCCTCTAAAGATATCCGCAACCTGAAACAGGACTGTACTGCTCATGACTACATAAAAATAGGCAAAATGGGGTCCTAAGATTCTCTATGGACTATATTAGTCGGGAATGCTGTGTTGCCTCCCCAATTAAACGAAATTTGCAAGAAGGAGGGCCCATAGGGATTTGCCGCAACACAGAATTCCCCCAAATAAACAAAGTATACAAAAAAGTGTCAAAAAAGGATTGGTAATTTATTAGATCAGGGTTAAAACCGTCACATGACGAGTAATGCGGTTGCCATATACAAACATAATAGTATACATATAAAAAAATGAACCAAATGAAAACACAGGTAACAGTGTGGAAGCAAGCAAACCCTCAATTGGAGCAAATGGTCCTGGTGGTGAAGGTGCAACTTCCTCTCCTACATGTTTCGAAGTTATTTTAAGTTATGTAACAAACTTCTTCCTCAGGGAGAAAAGTCACTGTATAGCTTTGGTTCTAAAAACATAATACGAAAAATTGTAAATAGACCACAGTATAATACAAGGATTTAATTTGCTGTAACACATAA
>BLSH010249716.1:52126-68888 GCA_018402905.1 Glandirana rugosa
TTAGAAAAACCCTACTCCACGGAGATTATATCCCCTTATAGGTCTATTCCTTGGTGGGAAAAGAATAAGAAGTACTCTATAACGTTCTACCGTAGACGCAATCGTTCCTTTGAATACTACACTCTGGAATCCCCCTTACCAAAATGTATTTACACAGAGTACACGTGTCTTTTGTAGGGTGAAAACTCTCTCTCGAAGAGAGGTGTAGTACCTAGAAAATATACCTGATAATTCTGGGAAATGTAAGTCTATTCAGTAAAAATCCCAGTACCATTTTAGTAACTTCTGCGGACCTCGGCGGGACTTACCCATGCGACTGTTACCAATATTCAGTACAGATCAGAACCCGAACGATTTTTGAAATGTCCGGGTCCGGGTCCGTGCCACGGACACCCTAAAGTTCGGTACGGACCCGAACGTTACAGTCCGGGTTCGCTCAACACTAGACATGACTTATAACCATTGTCAGCGTACCCATTCAGGGCGGCTCCAGGCGTCTTCAATGATTTTACCATGACCCTAAAAATGACTTATCTGAATGTAAAGGGTCTTAATAGTCCATATAAAAGATCCATGATGTGGAGAGAAGCTCTCTCTCAAAAGTGGGATGTTTTCTGTGCACATGAGACACATTTATGTAAAACCATTCCCCCTAAGGTCTCACATCATAAGTTTCCTTGCTAACGCAGATGCCATCTTGCAATATCTCATGAAGAATAAGAAAAGGGTGGTTCCTTATCTGGATATTCCCCTATATTAGAGGCACCTCATCCCAAAAAGATTAAGTGATAGGTTGATGAGGAAAGATGTTCCCTGTGGGATTATCCGGTGCAAAAAAGAAAATTTGATCTCACAAAGACTAATACATTTTTTTATCAATAAAATCAAATTTTATTATATATCATCCAAATAACATCAGCCAATAAATGGCTATAATGCCCAAAAGAAGGGCTATAGAAACAGTCCAACAAAAACACAAAGTTGGATATATCGTTGTGGTTACAATTATATTTGGTATACAAACATATTAGTAGTACATGCAATTTAGGTCAACATCCTGACATGTTTCGCCCAACATGGGCTTCCTCAGGGGACTGGAAATGACCGATGCACTTTAATGTTCCAGTAACTGCAAATATACAATGAATTAATACAAAGATACTAAAGAGGTACAAACGAATATTGTACATGCATTTTATACCATACACCGTCCTGTCATGTGGACAAGGCCAACCCACCCCACACACAGAGGAGCCCACCCAGCCCAAGCTCCCACCACCCCACCACATAGCCCCTACCCCCCCACACACACATCCACCCCAGCGCGCAGTATACCTACCCAATGGGTCAAGAACAAACCAACAGCAGCCAGGCCAAAAGCACCGCACCCAGCAGGAGGCCCCAACCAAAGGGGGTTTGCAGAGGGCGCTCACAGTCCAAGCTAAAAAATGAATACAAAGACTAAAGTAATCACCTATATTGATAGAATTGAATTATATCACTGAATGAATTAAATTATGACTTAATTACTGGGTACTTTGCAGAAATTGTATAATCAGTGCTGGGTTATTTATGTTCTTGGACAGGGTGTTCAGAATTGTCTTGGCTTTGCATTTTTTGTGATTCTACCGTTATGTCATGTGGACATGCATTGGGGGCCACCATTGTGGACTCCCGGTGGGCCACCGCTCCCCTCCACCCTCTGGGCCTCCCCTCCCCATGCTTCTTGTCTTTTCTCCCCCCCCCTCCTCTCCACGCTCTCCCTTGCCCTTGGACTGTTTCTATAGCCCTTCTTTTGGGCATTATAGCCATTTATTGGCTGATGTTATTTGGATGGTATATAATAAAATTTGATTTTATTGATAAAAAATGTATTAGTCTTTGTGAGATCAAATTGTCTTTTTTGCACCGGATAATCCCACAGGGAACATCTTTCCTCATCAACCTATCTCATGAAGAAGGTGCAGGTGGTTTGTATTGGCTGCCTCATCCTCTGCAGGGATTTTAATGAAATACCAGACACGGCCTTAGACTCCATTAGTCACACAAGGCAACCCTCCCACGTTCTTCACAAGCTGTTTAAAATGGAGAATCTTTATGATGCACCCACGGGTCAGAGAAGGACTTTACCTTCTATTCACAGGTTTTACATGTTTACTGGGGCATAGATTTGTTCCTGGTGGATAAGAATACCCTACTTCAAACTATTGCTTCGCATATTGGTACAATCCCCTGGTCGGACCATGCACCAATCTTCTTGCTAGTTTAAGTTGCAAATTCTTTTTATCCAACTAAAGTTCGGCGAATCAACACTTCCATTCTACATACTCCTCGCCACCAGAAACAAATCAAGGAAGAACTAGATTCCTGTTTTTAAGGGCAATGTTGTATTTGTGGATAATATACACTCTTTATGGTCAGCCCAGTACCTCCTTGACTCCAACAATATCAGAGTAACCAATCCTGCCCATATTGGAAATACATTTCCAGAATTCTATTGTAGCGTTGCCCTCTTGAGGGTCGCAAAATAATTCCTCTGCCACCTCTGACACACTGGGTTTACTCATTGTGCTAGTTTCCCTCTAAGTAATGACACAGTAATAGAATACACAAAATTGAGGTAAATCAGAAATGTTTACTCACAGGATATGTCAAATGAAGAACTTTTACTCAACAGGGTGAAATTAGGCACAGGAATTTCCACAACTGAATAAATGTCGCACACCAGTAAATGATACTTAATGTCAATTACGATCTTGTAAACTTAACCAATATATACATGTATCTATATGCTGTGCATGAGAGTGGGGCACAGGAGAGCAGAGGAATGACTCCCACAAGTGTCAGACCACTCTCTACTTCTCACTCAAATGAGCAGCAGATCAACAAAGTATAAAGTATAACACCAGAATAGTAAATGTAGCAATATTCAACCTGCTCTGATATAGAGAGTTCTTTGGTGAATGCAGCTGTAAATAAACTTTAGCAAAGTAATTTAAACTTCCTAAGTGGGGGGAAGAACGAGGATTTGGTTGTAGTCCAATGTCACTTGCTTGACAGTTCAGTTGATCTTCAGCTAGCTTTCTGCAGATTAAGTGTTATATACCAAACAAAGGCTGAAGGACAAAGCACAATCCAAGAGAAGGTAGTGTGATTATATATAGCACTCTTTCTACAGAAGAACAATGAACGCTTCACAGTGATCACTGACTGGCAGAGTTAAATCTGTGGAACTACAAGTATCCAATGTAAAGTATGAATGCTTGTGTATAGTGTCTGTTAGGATGGGCTTTCACCCGTTCACCACACAGGAACCGAAGATGTAGATGTTGTATACACCAATGATGATGATGATTTCTCCAGTCTTTTGCTCTTAGGATGATTTCCAGCCTCCACCGCCTCCACCGCGGCTCTCTCGGATCTGTCGCCCACGCGTGTTGTATGGCAAGATAATCAGGCTGCTAACTCATGTCCTGCAGGGTAGTTGGATTGATGAGTCTGCGAAAGCAGGCTGTGATTCTGCCACCTTCAGGAACAAATTCCCTGCATACAGATCCACGCCAGTCCAGAGAGAGCATGCCAGGCCCAAAGCCTCTGTTCTTATAATCTCTCCCATGAGGCACTTCTCCCAGAAACCTCCTCTTCCTTCCAGCCTGTTGGTAGATGTAGTTTCTCCAGTTACAGCCAGGGGGGCAAATCCTCCCAGGTAAACTACAAGTCCCATAATGCATCTCTCTCTTGTCATTATTAGAGTCACAGGTCAGCAAACTGGAACACTAGGGAAAACAACTGCATTATATTTAATAACAGAAATGTCTTCTAGTTGCTGGGAGTGTGTATACCCAGCGCCTGGCTACACTACTCTGACATTTACAACTTTTTCCCATATCAGACAGATCGCTCTCCTTCTAATGAACAGATTCAGACTTTCCTCTCTTCACTGAACTTACCGAAAGTCTCCCCAGCTCAATTCGCAGAGATTTCAGCTCCCATTTCTACCCGTAAAATTCAGGTAGCTATCAAAAAGATACCCCTACACAAATCCTCAGGCTCAGATGGAATTGGAAATGAATATTATAAACTTTTTTGCCCTACCTTGTTCCCCCATCTACAACGTATTTATGACCAAGCTGCACTCTCTGCCTCCCCAGGATTTCCCCGTAGCTCTAATTTTTTTTTGTTTCATAAACGTTTTATTAGCATTTTATCGATCATACAATTATCTTGAATATTACTCAGTTTTAACAGTTCCTAACATAAAGTCTAGAACAACACTAGATCAAGTTATACATATGTTGTATGCAGTACATTTTTATCAATGTATATTTGCATCAAATTCCTTACGTCGGGAGACTCCCGTTTTCAAGGAGTTCTTGTGAGCTTCAGTCCAATGAAAGACCACTATTCATGTAGTGCAATTGTCATAAGTAACTTTCCATGGCAAGAACATTAATCCCAGTTGGATCCGTAGGCTTTGGATCGCGAGAGGCATTTGGTGTTTTTCACTACTGTCTGCTCGTTATTCGGAGTCGGTTCATATTGAGTCGACTCCGGCAGCCCCCTAGCGAGGTGTGAGGGTGGGGGAGGGAACGAGGGTCAGGGATTAAACTAAGAAATGGGGGGGGAGCACTTTTATGGCCAGATCTGGAGTGAGTCCGGGGGAGGAGGTTATGTTCTCACCGACAACCCTCCCCAGCATAAGCCCCCCTGTGAGGGCAAAGTGTGCCCGCTGTCAGTGAAGTTCAGTCCCTTATAGTTTCAAGGTGAGTAGGTCTTGATAATTTTGAGTATTTTTAAAAGAGGTCCAGGGTTCCCAGATTGCGGTGTATTGTGTGGGCTTGTCAAGGGTGATAAAAATCAACTCCTCCATCTCAGCTACCTTATTGACTCTACGGAGCCACTCCGCTAACGCGGGCGAAGCTGTGGACCTCCAATGTACCGGAACGCACATCCTTGCGGCATTAATGAGGTGCATGGTCAGCGATTTATGGTAGCATCTGGTCGGGATTTTAGTCAGGTGGAGCAAGTATTGTCCTGGTGAAAAGTCTATCTGTATGGAGGTCACCTGCGTTATTATCTCGTGGACCTTCCTCCAGTATGGCTGCAGAGCCTTGCAGTCCCACCACACATGGATGAAGGTGCCCTTTTCCTTCTTGCATCTCCAGCACTTTTCAGAAACCGCAGGTGAGAATTTATGCACAGGGGTTCTGTACCAGCAGGATTTTAGTTTGTATCCATTCTCCTGTACGGAAACGTTCCGAGACCCCTTATGGATATATAAGTTTATCCGGTCCCAGCTGTCCTCGTCGATCTCTGTTTCCAGAGCAGATTCCCAGTAGGATTGTTCTGCCCTCATTATTGCCATGGGGTCTCCGAACATTCCGGCATACAGGGAAGAGATTACATGACTTTGGGGTGTACCACTTGTACAGAGTGATTCGAAGGTCGTCAGGCTTCTTGTGAGGTCTCCTTTGCGGGCGAGCTCTGCAACGAAGTGTCTGATTTGTACGTACGGCCAGAACGGGAATTGTCCTGTGTCTGACTGTGCCGCTAACTCTGACTGTTTCAGGAGTTGCCCTTTGTTAACGACCTGCTTAACTAGGATTTCCCTTTGTGGCCACTCTGCCTGAAGAAAGCTGGAGGAGAGACCCGGAGTAAAGTCCGGATTTCCCCTGATGGGAGTGAGCAGGCCGATATGTGTCGAAACCGAGTGCGTGGCGCAAGCTTTGTCAAAGGCGGGGAGAGTAGGTCCAATAGTCGGTTGTTCCAAGGTCATCCGGGTAAGGGATCTTGCCTGCGTCCATGGGGCCGAGCATAGGGCACTGCCTGCCATCTGTCCTTCCAGTGACACCCAGCTTTTACACCTGGCATGGACTTTCCAGTCAACAATTCGGGCTAGGTGTGTTGCCCAGTAGTAACGCTGGATGTCAGGAAGACCAATCCCCCCCTTGGATTTGGGTAGTACCAGTCTGTGCCAGCCTATTCTTGCTGGTTTATTGTGCCAAAGGAAAGACCTACACATCGCTTTATACATGGTGAAGAAGGCGGGTGGGAGGCGCACCGGTATGGTTTGAAGTTTATATAGGAGGCAAGGGAGCACCGTCATTTTAATAATAGATGCTCTTCCGAACCACGAGATAGGAGATTTTCCCCATTTTTGAATATCCTGTTTAATGACCTGTAGTTCCGTTAAGAAGTTCCTACTATAGAGTTCTGACAAGTTTGTCGGTAATTGAATGCCCAGGTATGTAATTGTGTCTTTTTTCCAACGAAATGGGAAGTTGTTTTGGCATTGCTCTGCTAAGGCTGACGGCAGGGATACATTTAGCGCAAATGACTTGGTATAATTAAGTTTTAAGTTTGAGATCTTTCTAAAATGTTCAAAGATTTGAAGAAGGATGGGTAGGGACGTTAATGGAACGGAGAGGAAGAGCAGGACGTTGTCTGCAAAAGCCACTATCTTATATTCCCGGTCATGAACCCGTATCCCCTTTATGTCTGGGTTGGCTCTAATGCAGCGGAGTAGGGGTTCGAGCGTGAGGATGTATAGTAGGGGTGAAAGGGGGCACCCCTGCCTGGTACCATTGCGGACGGAGAAGGCGTCCGACAGGTGTCCGTTTACTTTCATTCTATCGCTGGGATTCGCGTATAGTGACATGATAAGCGCAAGCATGCAGGCCCCAAGTCCGATAGAACTCAGTACCGCCTTCATATATTCCCAGGACACTCTGTCGAACGCCTTCTCCGCGTCTACCGACAGGAAAAAGCCTTCCTGCTTTTGTGAGGTGAGCCAGTGGTGTAGGTTCAAGGCTTTAATGGTATTGTCCCTGGCTTCACGTCCAGGGACAAACCCCACTTGGTCCAGGTTTATCCAGGCTGGAATGTGGGAGGATAAGCGGCGTGTTGCCAGTATTTTTGCAAAAAGTTTAACATCCGCATTAAGCAAGGATATTGGGCGATAGCTGGCCGTAGCTCTAATTTTAACATTACCCAAACCAGATAAAACACCTACATCCCCTGCAAATTATAGGTAATCTCTTCAGTAACTATTGACATAAAAATATATGCTGATATTATTGCTTTGCGACTACAGAATATACTCCCTAATCTGATCCATCCAGATGAAGTTGGCTTCAATAAGGGCCACCAAATGTCTGATGGCACTAGATGTGCCCTTAATTTACTTCAGTGGGCAGAGAAAGGTCGGTGCCTTCTCTGCTCCTATACTTGGAAGCAGAGAAGGCTTTTGACTGCGTACACTGGTGGTACCTCTCTGCAGTTCTTCAAACATTTGGTTTTACAGGCTATATATACACATCTGTTAGAGCCCTATATACTACCCCCCTCCACATGAGTTTACACTTCGGAATCTCTTTCCTCCTCTTTTAAAATATCTAACGGAACATGTCAGGGGAACTACTCAATTGCACAAACAATTCCAATTCAATTCAGTTTGTTTGTGTTAACTCTGCCTGAGATCAATTATTATATCTGGGGGCAAAAACAACCAAGATTTAAACACTATTCTATACAGATCCAAGACAAACGCAGGCATGGGTGTATAAAACCTTAAGGCTGGGGAATGGCCTGGTACCATTCCAAGATGGACGCTTGATTTTGGAGCTCTCGTTCTACGAGGTCCTGCTTTCTGCACAACCCAGCTAACCGGCGACACCACCATGGGAAGCACACCCAGGAGCACTTCAGCAACAGGATTGCGATCCCTGCGGGACCACAACACGCAGCTAAACTGCAATATTTCCGAGATCTTCAGGACGTGGTCCAGAGAGAATATGGCTGGGCCTCAGTCCCATGCCATCCATTTAAGGGAAATTAACCGCAACATGGTAGATCTGGACAATCCCAGACGACCCCACAACCTCAGGGTAAGAGGTCTTCCTGAAAATGTAGACCCCAACCAGCTCAATTGCTCTGTCTGCACCATATTTAACAATCTTCTTGAAAGGCCCCCTGATACACCTATCATCATGGAGCGCATCCACCGAGGGGAAGGGATACAAATCCCCCTAGAGACGTGATCTGCTGTCTCACTGACTTTCTGGTTAAAGAGGAAATTCTCTGCAAGGCCGAATCCACTTCTCATTTCAGGGCACTGAAATAAAGATATATAAGGATCTTTCCAACATCACTCTGCAAAGGAGAAAAGAACTGAGACCTCTTCTTGAAGTGCTGAGAGCGAGATCCATTGTATACCACTGGAAATTCCCCTTCTGCCTCTTGGCCACTGCCCAAGGTCACACTGCAAACCTCAGAGTACCTGAAGATCTGGAACATTTTTGCACCATGTTGGACATACCGCAGATCAATCTACCTGACTGGTACAGTGATTTCCGCCTCCCACCCCTCAGGAGAGCTACCTCCATGGAAGGCATTGCTGAGGCAGGCAAATGGTATCTGCCGCCCTTCCTCGGCGGCACCATCACAGGCCACAGAGATACCACAAAATAGCAGCCCCACCGCCTCAAAAGAGCACTGCAAAGCACGCTGCTTGGAATAAGGTAACAGATCCTTTATTCTCCCTTGTTCTCATACGACAAGTGCCTCTCCTGGTCCTACTCTTTTTCCTCCTACCCACTCCAAGCAAGTGTTCCTTAATCTGACACATAAACTAACACAAACTCTGGCTGATCCACATGTTTACTTAAGCCAAACACTTAATGTTTTTTTGCGCTCAAAACAACGTCCAAAAGAACCCCACTAACAGCCTAGATGGCCTGCAATTGATAGACCCGGCTCAAGTCACTTCCATATATTCCGCTACATAAGCTGTTATCTGACCCTATATTAAAAAGCCACAGATCCAGAATCATCATAACGCCCACTATGGACAACTTATGGTAATTATAAAAAAACACACAAGAGGGGGTGCACCGACCTAGTGCAATACCATAAGACCATTTATTGAGCTATAAAATATATTAAAAACATACTCACAAACGGAGCAATATATAAGGCATCGTAACAAATGATGAGGGGATTCCTCAGAGGCACGAATCACCACCTCAACACGGGGATTAGACAACGTCTGCGTAATCAGGCTAAAGCGTGTCCAGGGCGTATCCTCTTCCTCAGAGCCTAATAGTCATACAGTATGTCCCCCTTATATACATGTAGAGAAATGCATGCTGGAGGGACGGGTCCCAAAAGAGCGACCCACCCACTAAGGGGGAGGAGAGAGGGGAGGTGCCGACCCAGCCTCAGTGGGCCATCCCACCACCCCAAACTCCCTTTCAAACAAAATCATTTGTAGCATGCAACATGACTGTAATGATACATTATTAAATAAATAGATAAATGAATAAATAAATGACATAACATCAATACAGTACATATATATCTCTCATATATCTCATATAGTATAATACAATACATCTACATGTTTCACAGTCTTTTATGCCGCTTCCTCAGGAGTGTATGTAGGAATGTATAGCATAAACACAGTGTGTGTCACCAAACTAAAGTGCGCGTGCGATTCATAATGTGGCAGTGTCCCAAAACATGGGGCCCTCCCAGATATAGGGCAAAATTGTGTGAAAATCAAATCTAGGTTGTATCGGGTGTTATGTGAAGTGGCTAAAACCAGAATCTGTTATGACTGCAGCGCTGTTAGTGTGCGTCAGGGTCATGTGATTTTAGATGGAAAAAGATGCGTGGCGTTGCCCGCACAGTGGGGAATGGCTTAGATGTAAGTGCTCTTACCTCAATTTCTGAATAGAAATGGATACAGAGGAGTAGAAAAACACTAACGGTCAATCTATGGAAAAAGGGTTGACAGGATCCAGACATTATAAGAGCCTTATGTGGAAGGCAAATACCGGTACCGCATGTAAACTGACGCCAGGGAAAGTTGCAGCCACAGTTGAGCTACAACTTATCTTGCTAAGCACCACAAGACCTGGAAAGAACTCAGAAGATCCCAACAGCTCCCACAGAAACCAATAATACTTATTCGCACCAAAAAATCTACACGGCAACCTGTAACCATTAAGACATATACAAACACTTGCGTTAACTGTCCCACCTTTTCCAGGTTTCTCATATTTTGCTCTCCGGGCATCCCTAGCCACGGACTATGGAAGAACAGTGACACCTCACAGAGAAGCACTGGAAACAGGTAGCCAGGGGATTTACAAACTCATAGAATCCCCCACACACAACTTCACCGAACTCCCAAGTTATCTCCCTTCTTCCTACCCCTCTGTCAGGGATCACAGCCTGCAGCCGTTCCCCGATCGTCCGTGCGTGTGTGAGTGCCACCATTGGTGCAGAGCGGGTTATTTAAACAAGCCTGAGCCAGGGGACATGTGCTGTCCGTTTTACAGCATCCCTGCACCTGTGTCCCCAGTTATCTGTTTAGTGAGACTTCCTGTTACCAGTGACCCCCGGCTGCCTTCTGATTCTGTCTGCTATCTGCCTGCACTGACCCTGGCTTGCCTACGACTTCTCTTCTGCCTGATTCCTGTGTACTTCTGCTGCCCGACCATTGCTGACCCTGCCTGTGCCTGACCATCTGCCTGCTTTAACCATCTGTACCACAGCCTGCTACCGACCCGGCCTGCATCACTACTCTTCCGCTCGCACAAGCTCCCAGTGGACCTTCACCTGCCACCTGCGACCATGTCCAGCCCTCCTGCCCCCCTGTGCTCCAGAACTCCCTGTTTGCTCTACCAGGGGTTCTCGAATCAGGGCCGAAAGAGAGGTAGCCCCCTGCATAAGCCAGACTCTACCATCAGGTACATGACACCCTCTATCACCCCCAGTCATCCACGCAGGAACTGTAGACTCTTATAGGGATACATAGTTACTATTAACCCAATATACATGGACTATGAAGTGACTTAATGTTTTATGCTGCTAATACCATCACCTTAGAGCGGGAGATAAGAGGAGGACACAAATAACACCCAGGTTGGGAATTAGTTTATACCTTCCATGGATTCAACTTGACCTTTCGTCTAACACAAGTTCCACCATCAGACTAGTACTCCAACATAGCTGTCCAACTAGCTATGGGCGATATATCACCTGCTATTGGAAACTTGATGATATGGCGCCATCATGTGTCCTCCTCTGATCTACCTGACCTTTCATACTTGGCATACTTCTCTATGATATGCTTGCTGGAATTGTTATTTCTTAACTTGTGTCATATACTACTATATACTGCTATATTCTGTTATTGGTTTAAATGTTTCACTCTGGCACAATATAGTAAACACTGGTCTAAGTATAGCACAGTTTATATGTCTCCCAGACTAGCTAATAGAGCTTGGGATTTGTTACCATTCTTGTATGTTACCGTTTTTACACGCATGTTGTTACACGCTTCAAAGATCCCTTGATCTCCTAAATATACTAACACTGCCTGACTCAGGCCAAAGCGTACTTTAGCCTAGCATCTCCTTTCTACAAAGAAACAACACTTAGTTAAATGATCTACAGGCATACTAGATAAAAAGACTTCCTTTTAGAGTTGAGCTAACCCGAACTGTAAACCCGACCTTTTGGGTGTCCGGGACCCAGACCCGAACCCGGACTTTTCAAAAAAAGTCCGGGTTGGGGTCCGGGGTTCTGGTATTTTATTCCACGTGTTGAAAAGCTGCCAATACACTAATATGGCTCCCCGCGGCTGAAAAAGGCTTTTCCCACACAATTTGAAGATGATTTTAGAACACTAATATGGCTCCCTGTGGCTGATATAGGCTTTTCCCACACAATTTGAAGATGATTTTAGAACACTAATATGGCTCCCTGCGGCTGATATAGGCTTTTCCCACACAATTTGAAGATGATTTTAGAACACTAATATGGATCCCTGGGGCTGATATAGGCTTTTCCCACACAATTTGAAGATGATTTTAGAACATTAATATGGCTCCCTGTGGCTGATATAGGCTTTCCCACACAATTTGAAGATGATTTTAGAACACTAATATGGCTCCCTGCGGCTGATATAGGCTTTTCCCACACAATTTGAAGATGATTTTAGAACACTAATCTTTCCCTTAAAGCAACAGCTGGAGGCTTTCCCTGTACAACTTGGAGATGATTTTAGAATCTAAAATCATCTCCTAGTTCTATAGGGAGAGGTTCCTACTGTTGCTTAAAGGGACAGATTATTGTTTCTTGCACAAAATTAAAAAGTGCGTCTACAGTGCTGGTTTAAAAAAAAAAAAAAAAATTCCAAACATAAAAAAACCAGTGTTGGCTACCTCCTCCTCCACCACCACTTTCACCGCCTCCTCAAACTCCAACTCCACATCCACCTCCATTTTTTATTTTTTTATGTGATTTTAGGTTATCCTCATTTCTTTGTAGGGCACTTGCCCTACTCTTACCCCCATTTTCCTTCCTTTTGCAGACCTCTAGGATTTCCAGGACTTTGTTACAGCTATTTTTGTGCCTAAAAGTTCGGGTCCCCATTGATTTCAATGGGGTTCGGGGTCCGTGTCAAAGTTCGGGTCCAGTCCGGACCCGAACCCGGACTTTGTCCCAAAGTTCGGCCAAACCAGCAGAACCCGAACTTCCAGAGGTTTGATCAACTCTACTTCCTTTCATTATCTTACCATACGCAACGGCCCTTAGCCTCTCTCTTACTCACTACGACCTCATAGGAACACGGGGTCAACCCCCTTCGATTAATTGTTACTAACCACCCCCATCCAGGGACTCCTATCCTTTAGGTGGGTTGGCAGGTCCAAACCCACTCCGGTTTTCGAAACCTCTCCCGCCACTCCCCCAATTAAAGCCGCCCATTCTTGTGTCAACACGAACAACACTCTTGCGCTCTTAACCCTCTCTTTTTTTTACACCTTTCTCTCCCTAAACCACCCCACTAAGCTCCCCCTCTACCCCCCCTTTTTTTTCTCTCTCCCTCCCTAGCCACCCAGGTCACCCTCCTCTCCTCTCCCCAGTCACACAGCAGCCAGAATCATGCCTACCTCAAACAACTATGGCCTCACCCAAGCCTGAAACTAACAAACTCACCCTGAAGCTGGTCTCCCTGAACTGCCGGAAAAATGCTCACAAGTTCTGTCCAATATGAGAAGTATGCGGGCGAATATCATCTTCCTACAGGAAACTAATTTCCGCTCAGACACCATTCCTAAACTAGCAAACCATTTCTTTCCTCATAGTTACCATGCCACTTCCCCGATCTCCAAATCCAAAGGGGTATCAATACTCCTATCTAAAAATGCACCCTTCCAAATCAAAGACATCTCATCGATGACCAAGGCAGGTTTATATTCCTAACTGGCACCATGAAAGATAAACCAATCACATTAGCCAACAATTAGCCAACACCTATAGCCCCAATACATCTCAAGTCCCATTCTTCTGCACTATAATGAGGCAGCTATCCGCTTTCCAAAAAGGGATACTAATCCTAGGAGGGGATTTCAACGCCCCGCTAGACCCTATCCTCGACACATCATCAGGCACTTCATACTTACCCTATAGGGCACTACGCCAAGTCATACTGTGTCTCCTAGATCTTTTACTCCATGACACCTGGCACACAACACACCCTAAAGAAAAAGACTACACCTTCTTTTCTTCTCTCCACCACACAATAAATACTCCCGCCTGGATTACTTCTTTCTAACGCAACAAGATCTCCCCTTCCTACAAACAGCAACGATAGAGCCTATGACCATATATGACCATCACCCATCTTGACAGATAAAACTCACGCTATGGAAGTTTGCAAATGTCTTGCAAACTATTTCAAAGAAAATAACATACCTGACACGATCTCAGCTAAAATCAAAAAAGAAAAACAAGCATGACTTAAAGAGCTATACTCTAAACGTAAAATACTTGAAACGTCACACAAGCGCACCCTAGCAAAACAAACCCACCGAGACCTAATCAAAGTTCGCACGCTTATATAGGAAGAGTTTGGACCCAATCTTAGGAAAAAATTCACACTGTCACAGAAACTCTTTTATGAATTTGGCAATAAAAGATGCCATCTTCTGGCCCAAGCCCTGCACTCAAAAAAGGCTAAAACTACTGTTCATAAACTACACTCCTCTACTGGTGAAACACTTACGAACAATAGAGACATTGCTCGTGAGTTTGAAAGATTCTACTCAGCTTTATAGGACATCAAGGCATCCAACTTGTCCCCACCATCTGTTAGAAGACTGTGTTGAGGATTAATTGCATCTGATTGTTGTTTCATTCTAGCCCCATAGAGGAACAGCTCTATTTGAACTTCCTGTAGCAAGTGCTGTCTGATCTACAGCGTATAGTGTGTGTTTCCTGCTACCATACCTGATTATCTGTTCCTGTGACCCGGCCTGCCTGACCTTGTTGATTTCCGCCTGCACCGACCCCCGGCTTGCCTACGACCATTCTCCTGCCTGATCCTCCGATACCTTTGCTGCCCGCCTGTTGATGACCCTGCTTGGACCCGACTACCCACCTGCCTGCTCCTCTTGTACCGCACCACCATCCCAGTTCATGACCCAGCCTGTACGACCACACTACTAGTGCACGAGTGCACCAACGGACTTCTTACCTACCCCCAGTGACCCACTCCGACTCTAGTGCCATCCTGCACTCCCAAATCACCTGTCTACTCTACCAGGGGTTCCTGAGTCAGGGTCGTAAGATAGGTTGCCCGCTGCATAAGCCAGACTCTACCACCAGGTACGTGACACCATCCCTATCCCACAGATCCAAAATGATCAAATCATTCCTAGAAAAAGTTGGCCCCAGGACTATATCATCAGCATCTTGCGAAACTTTGAAACACCCGATTACCCAAAAAGGGACACAGCAATAAAACAAATAAGGTTAGGGAAAAGTCCAGGCCCAGACAGCCTTTCAGCTGTCTATTATAAAACCTTCACTGAAACACTATGCTCCCCTTTCCTTAAAGCCTTCAACTCCCTATCGCACTCTAACCCCCTCTCAACTAGGATGCTTGGAGCCCACATTACGGTCATTCATAAAGAAGACAAACACCCCTCACAAGCTGCAAACTAGAGGCCGATATCGCTACTAAATGTAGACATCAAAATATTCTCTAAAATTCTAGCCAATAGGCTCTTGCTTCTCCTGCCCTCTGTTATCTCCCGTGACCAAGTGGGCTTCATCTCTGGATGCAAAGCCAGGGATAACACCATAAAAGCCATCAATTTGCACCACTTGATAACTTCGACAGGCCAAAAAGCTTTCTTTCTTTCCCTGGATGAGGAAAAGGCATTTGACAGGGTGGCGTGGGATTACTTGAAGGCAGTCCTACAGTCCATAGGCATAGGCCCATATATGCTCAACCCCATTTGGTCCTCAGAATGTGGGTTAACAATACCCTGTCAGATGCCTTCTCCATACGTAATGGGACAAGACAGGGATGCCCCCTGTCTCACATTCTCTTCATACTAACCCTGGAGCCTTTTCTATGTAGCCTTAGAAACAACCCAAACATCCAAGGAGCCCGATCCAAGCATAGGGAATTCTAACTCGCCGCCTTTGCAGACGACATACTACTATTTCTAGCTGAACCACTTATCACGTTACCTGTTATACTAGCGGAATTCCAACATTTTAAATTACTCTCCAAACTCAAAATAAAAGTTTCCAAATCATTCGCTCTCAACGTTTCATTACCACAAACCCTTGTTGATCAATGCAAAGACAGCTTTCCCTTCCAATGGAAGTCAAACTCCATTACTTACTTAGGAATACAGCTTCCCTTTAACCTTGCAGACCTATATATGCTAAACTATACACCAATTTTAAACAAGCTGACTACAGATCTGAAAACTTGAACAACCTGATTTTTTCCTGGTTTGGAGGAGCGGCAATATTAAAATTGAATGCCTTACCAAGATTGCTCTACATTATAAAGACTGTCCCCATACACGTACATCCAAACTTCTTCAAAACCTACAAGAGCCTATGTTCCAAATTTATCTGTGGAGAGCGCAAACCAAGCATAAGTTACACCCAACTTTCTCTTCCTAAACATTTAGGGGGGATAGGGTTACCAGACCTTCTCAACTGCTACAAAGCTGTACAGGTGTTCAGAATAATAGATTAAAACATACATGCACCTAACAAAGACTGGGTGGGTCTAGAAACATCTTTCACAAACCTCCCCCTGAAGTCTTTGCAGTGGATATCGGCAGGGCCGGCCCTACCATGGGACCAAGTGGGACCATGGTCCCAGGCGGCAGTTCAAGAGGAGCGGCACTTTGCCGCCCCGCTCCTTTCCCCTTTATCTTACTATGGGGAAGGGGCGGGTTGCCGCTTATTGCACAGACACTGCGGGAGGGCGGGGGTTGGGCAGCGGCGTCGCCGCTGCTGCTGCTGCCATCTACGGCACTGCAGAGCGCTCGCTGCCATGCCCGCCCATCCTCTCCGCGGCTCCCCCCCCCTGCTGTGTCACAGACGGTCAGCACAGGACAAAGTCAGCTGACCGTCTGGAGCCAACAGCGTGAGGGGGGAGGAGGCTGCACGGAGAAAGCCATGCTGGAGCCTGGAAGAGGGATCGGTGGAGGGCGGCACTGACACTCAGAGCAAGTAAGTGTCAGCGCCACTGATCCCATCTCCCCCTGCCTGTATCCACCTCCCCCCCACTACCCCCTGCCTGTGCCTACCACCCCCCCACCCCCTGCCTGTGCCTACCTCCCCCCCACTACCCCCTGCCTGTGCCCACCACCCCCTGCCTGTGCCTACCACCCCCTGCCTGTGCCTACCTCCCCCCACTACCCCCTGCCTGTGCCCA
>BLSH010249716.1:92285-126594 GCA_018402905.1 Glandirana rugosa
CTCCTTTTCGGTTCCTCACCGCCGTTATTCGGGTCCGTGCTGACCTCGCTGTAGCCTTCTTAATTTGCCCCGTTCACGTTAGCGATACGGTCATCGTCGGTGTGGCTACTTCCTGTTAGCTTTATTCCTTTACCACTGGCTCCTTCTTGGGAGTAATTTCCTTCAGGACGTTCACCATTTGTAGACGTTTCGATGAGATTTACTCGACAAACATGTCTACGCACCCCAATCCCTCCTCTATAGCGACCAATCTGTCCTGGAGGTTCCATATGTCCTTTCCTGTTGTCACCTACAAACAGCTCATTTAGAGTAGCTTTGCAGATGTTTACCACTTGCAGGACTTCCTTTAATGAGGGTTCTTCCTCGGTCACCATTTCCTTATTTCGATTGTCCTTCATCGGTGTGGCTGCTACTGGCATAGCGATTGCACTTGCCCCGTTTAATTCTTCCGATGTCGCTCCAGTCGTGCCTGGGCTTATTGCCGCCACTCCTTGGCTTTTCCTCCCCTGTTTTTCCCCCTGAGGATTTTTTACTTGAGTCTGCTGGTTTCCTTTCGTTGGTGTCTTAGATGGAGTATGTGCGAATTTTTCCAGCTTTGCAGCCACTGTTGGATTCTCCTTAGTTTTACTTTTTTGGGTGGTCGGCTTTTCCTGTGTTGTCTGCTCATCTCCCCTTTTTTTAGTCATATTGCCTCAATGTTGAGCAATTAACGATCAGGGGGTGCGGGCCTCTTTCTGGGGTGTCTTTCTACTATCCCTCCTATATATTCGGGTAGTAGAGCTTTGGCTTGGTCTGATCCTTCACTCCTCCAGGTCCTCCTGGTCCGGTTTTCTCCTTCTCTCTGTAAGGCAGGTCCGCAAGATTTCCGATTGTGTACTCCACCTAGCTCCTCCCCTCTCACAGGAGGATACTCAGGTAGTATCCTGCTGCCTGTTCAAATCAAAGGCTGGAAACAGCACGCCCTTTTAATCCTGCATGTATACCATCCACATGTAATAAAGGTCGTAACATTCAATCCTTCCCTCTCTCCCTGTTTGCATCTCCCTCCACTCCGCCCCTCTCTCACAGGGGTATTGTCCTCGGAGCTGCACACAAGGGAATTCGCATATGTATTTATACCAGTCCCCAGTAATTATTGACCGTATTCACACAGGCCCACCGTTCCTAATCACCATCCATAGAGAGCCGAAATACAACGATATATGTATCTAAACCGGACCACGGTATAGCTTAATATTCAGAGTACATGTATAAAAGGGCATGAGGAAGAAGAAGAAAAAAAAAAAAAAAAAGAAAAAATCTGCCCTGCCACAATAAATTTCATGAAGCTTGCTATAGGTTGAATTGCTTAAGTTTTACCTTCTTGTCCCTTTTATCCTTCCAGAGACATTCCAGCAGGGGGTAGTCTTCCAAGGGAGAAGATAAATAAAGAGAGAGAGGGGGAAAATACAGGCAAAATAAACACACAATCCTTCCCCTTGTCTTTCTCCCACTTTGTCATTTACTCACGGTGCTGCAGTTTTTCATAGTATATCCACAGACCTGCTTCCTGTGATCCTTGCTCCAAACCTGACCTTACTCTCTGTGCTGTGTCTTCATTCAATTTCTCTACGGTTTGTAGCCATGGCATCCGTCTCCTCCTTACCCCCTCCGGCTTGCATTCAGGTCCGCGCTCGCTACCTTGTCATTTCCTTCGGTCACTGAAGCCACTGATGCCTGATGCTTGCGGCGGGTCTCACTCACCAGCTCCCCGCTCCGGGAAGCCTGTTGAGGAGCCTTCCAGCTCCCCTCCGTATCACCGGCTCCGCCGCGCCGCGCTGCGTGTGTCCAGCCGAGAAGCCGCGCTCGGGAACACACGGCTCCAGGCTCCAGGCTTCAGGCAGCGAGGCTAGCGTGTGTCTCGCACCGTGGTTGATCAGCTGCTGCTGGATGGGACGGGAGCTACCTCACCCTGCTCTGCTCAACCTCTCATCCGGTCACGCCCCCCCTCAACCATGAGTTAACCTTTTTAATAGTGTGACTTTATACCCCACAGGTGCTTTACAGACCCAGGTTCTTTTGGAATACACCAGAACCAACATGCACCACTTTGAATAACTTCAAATCAGGATCTTAATGGTTAATATGACTTTACTGTAAAAAGCAGCATGACAGTACAATACGAACAACATCCTTTCCCTAATCCTTACTAAGATAGCATAGTGGCGCAAGCATACCTCCGAGAGTCCATAATGGTATTGTCCATGGCTGAGTTACTGTCCATGATCCCTGGTTCTTTCAGCACTACTCTTGCACCTGCAGGGGAGTCTGCGGTACACCTGAGCCCAAGTTCCCATTCTCCAGAGCCCATGTATCGGCATCAAAAGCCCCGGAACTGAGTTGAAAATGTTTAACTCTTTCCCCAGCCAAGGTCAGCTGCTGAGTAACTAACTGCACACACATTTTCAACCTACTTACAGGTGTATATCTACTTAAAATGTTTCCAGGAAGACTGCAATGCTTTCACTTGAATTATCAAAAAGGTTCAGTCTTTTTTTAGCATCTGAAATTTCTCCTTTGCAATTTTAATAATTTTTTCACCAGCTGAATCTAGCAGTTGTTATCACTATATCTTTTCTCCCTCCCAAATCTAGTATCACACAGTTTAGCATCGCTCCAGTCATACAGAAGCTGTCCTGGATTAAAAAAAAAAATTAAACATTCATGCAGCCTGGTACAAACTATCTATGGCAAGGGTGCAGTGAGTGTGCATATCCCTTGGCATGCTGATATCAAATCACATGATTTACAGCAACACTGACATCGCTATAAAATAAATAGCACTCCTCCCAACAGCAGTGAGCAATGGTTGGCAGGCACACTAATACCCCTTATTTCAATTTTTGAAATAATTAATAGTAATAAGTGAAAAAATAGCCATTGGTATCTTATTTAGGATTCACCCTGCTTCTCTTGGCTGAATGTTTGTGTTTATCAGTTTGGGTTTTGAGTGAAGGCACTTCAAGTGCCAGTTAACTTGGGGAAGCAATAGCAACCAGGATACATTTTTTAACTTTCCAATGTAACTGCCCTTATACAAAATAGATTTGATTGTAGGTATTTGGGCTTACCATAAATGTAATTTCACGTCTTTTGGTATTTTACTTGGTACTTTAATCATATTTAATAAGTAGCTGGTAGCAAGACAATGCATTCATTTATTTACTCATTTGTTTTACTGTATTTTTTACGTAAATATACAGTATGTTTTATTTTGCTGTTAAATAACAATACTGTTTAGTGGTGTTTAACTATACACAATTTTTCCATACGAAGATTCTGTTTGTAACTTGAATTGTTTTGTGTCTTTGGAGGTGCAAGAATCAAATTACATTTCTATTTTTAATTAGAAAGCTATACAAAAAGACCAGAACCTCCAGTGCTTGATTACCAAGTAATATTGAAATAATTAAAATGTTTGCAACTTTAACCACTTCCCACCCAGCCACTGCACATATATGGGTGGGTGGGTGCTTCCTCCTTCTGAGTGGACATTCCTGAACATCCTTCAGAAGGAGTGGGATCGCGCGGCGCATGCCCGTGCAGCAGCGCGATCCTGATGCGCTCGTGTCACCCGGACACAGCACATCTTGGATTGGCAGGAGGGCTCTGTGATTAGCCCTCCTGCTCACATGATGGCTGTGTCCACTCATAGCCATCATGTGATGTAAACAGAAAGCTGGTTGCTAGGCAATTGGCTCTCCTTCTCTTCACACGGAAGTTGTCAGTGAGGAGAGGGAGAGCGGATCGCTGCAGCCAGCGGTGATCAGTGTGTATGAGCTGTTTTTTACAGCTGTTTACACACTGATCACTGTTCCAATGTGCTTGCACAGTGCCATCACCCCACACATGTCCTTAGTTTCCCCACACATGTCCCCAGTGTCCCCACACATGTCCCCACACTTGCCCACCCCCCCCACAGTGTCACCCCACAGTGTCCCCACACAATAAAAACACCTGTCCCACATATGTCCCAGTAAAATCATCTGTCCAAATGATCATCTGCACACACATGTCCGTGTGATCATCTGCGCACATCTGTACATGATTATCTGCGTACATCTGTCCGTGATCACACAAACCAATTATTACACACTTTTTCAGATTTTTTTTTACCAAAGACATGTAGCAGAATACATTTTGGCATAAATGTATGACAAAATTTGATTTTATTGAATTTCTTTTAAAACAGCAAGTAGAAAATATTGTTTTTTTTTCAATTTTTTCGCTCTTTTTTTTCTCAAAAAATAAAAAACGTAGTGGTGATTAAATACCACCAAAAGAAAGCTCTATTTGTGTGAACAAAATGATAACAATTTTATTTGGGTACAGTGTAGCATGACCGCTCAACTCTCATTGAAAGTGCGAGAGCACAGGAAGCTGAAAATTGGTCTGGGAAGAAAGGGGGTGAAAGTACCCAGTACTGAAGTGGTTAACAATATATATATTTTTTAAAAATGTCGAATTACACAAAATATAAGTATTTTGTTCAACCAGCAGGTTGGATGAAAAAAAAATATGACCAGATTCCCCCATCCACGCATTTGAGGTGGATGGGGGAATCACTCTCGCCGAGCCGTCCCCACTGTCAGAATACACTGATCGTGCGGAAATTTTCCAGTAGGCTGGTTGTACAGAAGTTGATCTTCTGATTGACTTTTGTACAACTTGTCTGCCCATACATAGATCAAAATTCAGGCCAATCCCTGCAAAATTTCCATTCAAGTATGGCCGGGTTAAGAGGAGCAAGTTGATAGTTATAGTATGCTAAGTTGTCACAGATGTTTGATTTTCATGTCCACACAATAACAATTGGTTTCCAAAGGTAGGACTTGATGCTAAAAGAAATCCCTTTATCAGTTGTAAAACAGCTGGGGGTGGGTTACTCCTTGTAGTTAGCAGCATGACATGCTTGATGTGTTCTTTAATGCTCTTCCATGGTAATAGTAAATAGTAATATTTAGTAGCAAGGGCTTAACCACTTGCTTACTGGGCACTTAACCCCTCCTCCTGCCCAGACCAATTTTAGGCTTTCAGCGCTGTCGCATTTTGAATGACAATTGCGCAGTCGTGCGATATTATACCCAAACAAAATTTTTATCCTTTTTTTCCCACAAATAGAGCTTTCTTTTGGTGGTATTTGATCACCTCTGCGGTTTTTATTTTTTGCGCTATAAACAAACAAAGAGTGACCATTTTGAAAAAGGACCAATATTTTTTACTTTTTGCTATAATAAATATCCAAAAAAATATTCATTGGGTTTGACCGATTTATATTCTTCTACATATTTTTGGCAGAAAAAAATTGCAATCCACGATTATTGATTGGTTTGCGCAAAAGTTATCGCGTCTGCAAACTATGTGAATTGATTTATGGCGTTTTTTTTTTTTTTTTTTTAATAGTAATGGCGGCGTTCTGCGATTTTTATTGGGACTGCGATATTAGGGCGGACATGCCGGATATTTTTGACACTTGTTTGGGACCAATGACATTTATACAGCGATCAGAAAATTAAATGTGCTCTGATTACTGTATAAATGTCATTGGAAGTGAATGGGTTAACCTGCAGGGGGCAGTGAAGGGGTTAACTGTGTTCCCTGCATGTGTTCTAATTGTGTGGGGGATGGACTGGCCGGGACATAACAGATCTAACTGATCCCAGTGACAGGGATCAGTAGATCTGTCATGTCCCCATTCACAGAAAGAAGAACAGCGTGTTTACGTCGGCGGTTTCCCGTTCTGCAACTCTGACAGGCGATCGCGGGTCACGAGCGGACATTGAGTCCGCCCGGCCCGCGGGCATGTCCATGCAGCACGCCACAGCCACACACGTGCACCGCCGCCACCCATGAGTGTGCGCCGGGAGCGCGCACAAGGGCTGGATGTCCACCCGGAAATTCAGATCCGTGCTGGAGCCATCTTTCGGCTATAGCGCGGATCTGAAGGGGTTAAAGTGGATGTAAACCCCCCAAAAAATTGATTTAATAATTCTACCTGGTAGAGTATAGCATTTCATGTCATCTGTGCCCAGTCTTGCCACAAAGAGTTAATCCACCTGTGAGTAATCACCTTATCTTTTTTCAGGAAGGGAAAGTTTGACTAACGTGGTGAGTGATAAGCAATTTGCTTTTCTCCTTCACGGAGCAGAGAAAGTTTTACACTCCCCTCTCCCCCCTCCTCAATCTCTCAGTATAGAGGTGGGTGGGGAGGCCTGTGACAGCACAACTCCACCCACCAAGTTCCAGCAAACAGAGCCACCCACAGATTTCAGGGTTTTACACAGCTGCAAATGCTTACAGGAAGGACATTTGCAAGGTGCATGCAGGAGGCTTGCATGTATATATACATTAATACTGTGCCATTAGTTTATACTGGGTGGGTGGTGGGTTTACATCCACTTTAGCTATAGCCATATCAGACCATGCAATTACTATAGGACTCGGAAGCACAGGAACTTCAGTACTGTCTGGCTACAGAAATGAGCAAATGTGCCTTCTCAGCATTTTGTTATCTTGCAAAATAATAATTGGAGAGAAAGCAACACTTATTTTTAAGGCAAATAGTTTTCTGATATAACTGTATATGCATTGTTATTTTTAATACTGGCTAATCGATTTTACAATTTTGTTCTTTTTTGCAAATCAGTTATCATAGCATTTGATGCTAATAACTATATTTTTTCAAATGTATGTTTTGTCTTCAAGGTCTATGGATTGGAATGCTTTGTCCAATGTTGCTGCAAGCTTGCATCTATATACCCTATATCATTCATATAAACTGGCACGCGGTCTGTGAAGAGGTAATGCGCCTACTCAGTTAAAAGACATTATACTTCCTCAACATTCAGCAGCTGGTAGTGAAGAGGAATAACTTTATTTCTTAGTATGGGAAGAATCTGAACCACTCTCCTTCATTTCACTCAATGGTTGGCTGATCAGTACCTCCTGCTTTTACATGAGGTGAAGAGAGTTTGTAGTCTTATGTAAACCCCAAGTCACAAATATATTTAGATGGCGAGGGTGGCAGTTTGGAATTTTAGTCAGAAAATGAAGTCTATACTGTCTATACTGTTCAAAATCTCACTCTGCTCTGCACATGCTCAGTTGCTCTCCATTTTTAGGCATTTTTAGGCACTGCTGAATCTGTAGAGGCCGATCTGCTGACAGCCTTAAAACTAAATTAGATCAGTTAAGACACCAGCCATCTGACGGTTTGGCTGAGAGCACAACCAAAGTTTACAATCCTGACATTCCAGGAATATAACTGTTTTTTGAAACTGTTAAATCGATGGGTTTAGTTATGCTTTATGATTTACTGCTGTTTAGGAGCTGTGGGCTTCAACAAAATGGCAGCCTCCAGCAGGAGGAAACCGGAGCAATGCTGGAGGCAATTTATAGCACACACTAATTTTGGTAGAATAATTATTAATGTGGAATGTAAGTTCCCTGCTAAAGAAAATTATTTTTTATCAAGTTGTTATGGGTACAGTTCCACTTTAAGTGAATGTGTTGTTTTGGCCCGCATGGCCAAAGTGAGGGGTCATTTAAATGATTTTCCAAAACATTTCAAAAATCGCTTGAATAAATGTGAGTTACAGTTGTTATTATACTTGATAATCTGTTAATAAACCACTTAATTATTGTATTATTAGCTCAAACCACAGTTTATTGTTTGATTATCTGGTTTAATTGTTGCAGGCTGGGAGAAAAGTATCAAGTTGGGGAGGTTAAAGGGCAGTTATTTATCTTTCACGCGCTCCCCAGTCTAACTTTTCACCTGATGGAGCCTGTCACATACCTGGTGGTCGAGTCTGACTTATGCAGGGGACAACCTCTCTTACGGCCCTGGTTCGAGAACCCCTGGTAGAGCAGACAGGGAGTTCTGGAGCACAGGGGGGCACAAGGGCTGGACTTGGTCACTGGTGGTAGGTGAGGGTCCACTGGAAGTCGTGCAGGCAGAAGAATGGTGATACAGGCTAGTTCAGTAACAGGCTGGCAGTGCGGTACAGATGGATCAGGCAGGTGGATAGTCGGGTACAAGCAAGGCCGGCAACGTGCGGGCAGCAGAGGTTCAAAGGAGCAGGAAAGAGTAGTCATAGACAGGCCAGGGTTAGGGCAGGCAGATAGCAAACAAAAGGCCAAGAAAAGCCGGGGTCACAGATACAGGAATGTCTCTCAGAGTAAACACTGGGGGTCACAGGATCCGGGAACGCTGCAGTAAGGACAGCACAGGGTGCTGTCTGCTTAAATGGCCGTTTTGGCGCCAATGCCGGCGCATACGCGCACAAGCGCACAGGCGCGCGCATACGTGAACAGGCGTGTGCACACATGCACAAGCACGGACAAACACACACGGACACACGCACACGCTACGTGCACCCGCGCATAGGCATTCCAATGGCCACACATGGTTCCTTACAGAGCTCCCTGAAAGCTAATTGTGTAAGTTCCAAACCAACACTAAGTTGGAGTTTACATTAGTCCAAGGACCTTCTGCCCCCACCCAACAGTCCTAGGGGCTGCTGATTTGCTGCTCAGCTTTTAGGTCAGATATGCCTCCATGCTCAGAAGTATCAGGTTTCTCTGGTGCGTGAACAGGGATGTAACTTCTTGGTGACTCACACAATTCTTGGAAGTTGCCTAAAATTGATGCTATTGCATGGGACTCACTTGAAGTTGTTCCTATTTCTTCAAGGTTTCACCTGCAACATCAATAGCTGGTAAAATCTTGTATTTCAGGCCAACCAGCAATCCTTTTATTGCCACTGCTGTAAGAATTGCCACAATGGCAGTGGGGGTTTTCTAATGACAGCCGCAGTAATTTCCTGTGCCTCCCAGAGTGTGGCCCCCCTTGGCCCAACCCCCATTTCTGCCATGTGTGTTCTGGGTCTGCAGATTGGACAGCAGAGCCTGGGAAGCATGGCGGGTGCCACCAGGTGGATGGGAAGGACGCTAGTTAATATTCATTCGCTGATCTTCCCTAGATAGAATGAACCCAAAAGCCACGTGTAAAATGTCATGTCTGGTTTCTGGTGATACTTTCCCTGGCTCTTGTGATCTGTGCTCCATTAGCTTCACTAAAAAACAGGTGAGACATCTGGGGTCTAAAAGGCCCTGATGTATCACTAAAGAGAACCTTTCTTAAATATTATATCACTATGTGATAAAGTTTTATTGAAAGAAACCCCCCCAAAACTTTTGAGGCCACCCCATCCCCACGTGCATACACACAAACGGAAACACACGCGTTGGGGGTGCCTACATAAAAAAACATTTCTTGTGATACATATAGTATGCTAAATATTGCAGAGCACACTTCAGTGAGAGCAATAATTCTAGGCCAATATTCACAGTCAAGTCTAAACTGATGACCTGTAAGGGCTTTTAAAGCGTCACCTATACAAAATATAGGGTACTGAAATTTGCTGTCACTTTGCGGGAATGGACAAATTTAAAGCTTGACATGTTGGGTATCTATTTCTTCAATGCAACCTCATCATTTATATTTTTCCCAAAAAAATTGCATTTTTGTGGCCCAAAATTAACTTTAACCACTTCAATACCAGTCACTTACCCCCCTTCCCGCCTAGACCGATTTTCAGCTTTCAGCGCTGTCGCATTTTGAATGACAATTGCGTGGTCATGTGACACTGTACCCAAACAAAATTTTTATAATTTTGTTCCCACAAATAGAGCTTTATTTTGGTGGTACTTGATCACCTCTGCGGTTTTCATTTTTTGCTCTACAAAAATACATAAAATTTTGAAAAAAAAAGTTTTTCTCGGTTTCTGTCACAAAACGTTGTAAATAAGTACATTTTTTCCATCACTGATGGGCACTGATGAGGCTGCACTGATGGGCACTGATGAGGCAGTACCGATTGGCACTGATGAGGCGGCACTGATGATGAGGCACTTGTATGCAGCACTGATGGGCACTGATAGGTGGCACTGATGAGGCAGTACAGATTGGCACTGATAAGGGGGCACTGATGAGGTGTGCGCTGACGGGCACTGATGATATACAGTATCTCACAAAAGTGAGTACACCCCTCACATTTTTGTAAATATTTTATTATATCTTTTAATGTGACAACACTGATGACATGACACTTTGCTACAATGTAAAGTAGTAAGTGTGCAGCTTGTATAACAATGTACATTTGCTGTCCCCTCAAAATAACTCAACACACAGCCATTAATGTCTAAACCACTTGCAACAAAAGTGAGCACACCCCTAAATGAAAATGCCCAAATTGGGCCCAAAGTGTCAATATTTTGTGTGGCCACCATTATTTTCCAGCACTGCCTTAACCCTCTTGGGCACGAAGTTCACAGGTTGCCACTGGAGTCTTCTTCCACTCCTCCATGACGACATCATGGAGCTGGTGGATGTTAGAGGCCTTGCGCTCCTCCACCTTCTTTTTGAGTATGCCCCACAGGTGCTCAATAGGGTTTAGGTCTGGAGACATGCTTCCCTGTTGGGGCAAAGACGGTCCTCATATGGTTGTATGCTTAAAGAGGTTGTAACCCTGAAAAAAAAGAGATCTTGTTCCCACATAGCAGGTTAAATAATAATAATAACAAACTTTATTTTATATAGCGCCTTTAAAGGTGGCTTCTCAAAGCGCTTTACAAGGAAAACACAAGAAATACATAGGATAACAGGAAATACACAGGATAAAACACAAGAAATACACAGGATAACATAACATACGGGATAAGGAACATTAAGTGAAAGCTTGTCTAAAGAAAAAAAGTTTTCAGATTTGATTTGAATGAGTTTAGAGAAGATGACCCTCTGACATTCTTAGGATGTAAATTCCACAGCTTTGGAGCATAGCAGGAGAAGGCTCTGTCCCCCATTGAATATAGGTGAGTAGGGGGACACACAGTAGACCAGAATTTGAGGAGCGGAGGTTGCGGGGGGGGGGGGTAAGCTGAAAAAGGCTCAGAGAGATAATGGGGTGCCAAGCCATGAAGAGCCTTGTAGGTGAGGCAAGAGGATCTTAAAGTCTATACGAAACCTGATGGGTAGCTAGCGCAAGGACTCCAGGATAGGGGCAATATGATCACTTGTACCAGACCTAGTCAGGATTCTGGCTGCAGAATTTTGAACATATTGGAGCCGATTTATGATGGATTTAGGTACACCAGCAAGTAGAGCATTGCAGTAGTCAAGTCGGAAGAGCACAAATGCATGGATCAGCTTTTCAGCTACAGTGTATGATAGCATGGGATGCAGCCAAGCAATGTTTCTCAAGTGGGAAAAAGATGTTCTGACAACATTTTGTACATGTGGCTCAAAGGTTAGATTAGCATCAAATATCACCCCTAGATTTTTCAATTTGGACTGAAGCTCAAGTACAGTGCCATCTATAGATAAGCTATTTGGACTGGCCTTACATAATTGATGGGGGGTGCCAATAAGCATGACGTCAGTCTTGTCACAGTTTAATCGAAGGAAATTATAGGCCATCCAAGCTTTTATATCACTAATAGAAAGTAGAATCTGATTTAGTGTGAATGTATATCTGAGTGTCATCAGCATAGCAGTGATACTTGAGCCCATGTGATCTAAGAAGTTGGAAAAGTGGAAAAATGTATATGCTAAAAAGTAAGGGACCCAAGATTGAGCCCTGAGGAACACCGTACTTGACTGGGCCAGATTCAGACTTGAATCCACCAAGAGAAACTAAGTGACAGCAATCAATGAGATATGACTTAATCCATTTCAGAGCCAATTCTGAGACTCCTAATATGGTTTTAAGGTGAGAGAGTAATAGATTGTAGTCTACAGTATCAAAGGCAGAACTAAGATCTAGTAGAATAAGAATAGTTAGTGACCCGGAATCAGAGGCTAACAGAAGGTCGTTGCTGACTTTGACCAAGGCGGTTTCTGTGCTGTGTAGCTGCCGAAAACCAGATTGGAGGGGTTCAAATAGATTATTTAAAGTCAGGCGATTATGTAACTGAGATGTCACGGCCCACTCGAGGATCTTGGCAAGGAAGGGCAAGTTAAATATTGGGCGAAAACTGTTTAAATTGTCCAGGTGGGTTTTTTTGGTACCAGGGTGATAGCAGCAGTTTTGAGGATTGTTGGTACAAAACCAGTGCTAAGGGAGTCATTTATGATATTGAGGATAATGGGGCATAGAGAACTAAAACAAGATTTAAATAAGTGGGTGAGAATAGGGTCAAGTATGCAGGTGGAGGATTTCATGTTTGAGACCAATTTAGTTGATGAGTCAAGTACAGAGAAGTTGGAGAGAGAGGAGCCAGTGAAGCTAGGTGGGTCAGGAAGTGAAGTGGATAAAACATGTGGTGTGGTAAGAATTTGGTGTCTTATTTTGTCAATTTTCGAGGAGAAATAATCTAGGAATGTGTTACAGAGCTGTGTTGAGGCAGGTAGTGTGGAGGGTCTGTGAGGTTAAACAGCACAGTGCTTCACTAATCTGTCATTCTCTAAACTGTAAAAAAACTGGTTAATTCTGCCTGTTCCTGTGCCCCCCTTAGTGTGCTGACCATGGTAATCATGGTTGCTGATCCCTTATTACCGTGGTCAGGTTATGTGCCTCCGTCATCCCGCTGCTCTCCTCTCCCTATCTCCCTGCCTGTCAGCTCCTGTGTGTGTGAGCCGCCCCTCAGCTCCTGCTGCTATTAGTAGCTGGCAGTAAAGTTAAATAGATATTACTGCCAGCCCCCCTCTTTTATCAAGCTATCCTACACAGTTTAAATGTCTGTGTATAATTATGCCTCTACACACCTTATCTCAGATCTTTTCTGGCCTGCCACGTGACCTCTGGCCGCTCTCCTCCTCCGATCTAGGGGCTATAGTGGGAGGGGCTGAGCAGACAGCGCAGTAGTAACGTGACCTCCCCAGCTGACATCAGAGGGGGATCAAGGCCCCTCCTGCTATAGCCCTTAAATCGGAGCAGGAGAGCGTACGGTGGTCACATGACCAGCCAGAAAAGATCTGAGATAAGGTATTAAGAGATATTGTTTTACACAAACATTACATTGTGTAGGATCACTTCATAGAACAGAGGGGCTGGCAGTTAATTTTTTTTTTTTTTACTTTACAACCACTTTAAGTACACACATGTGAACGAGGCCTTAGATTTTAGTTGCAAAGGAATTGCAGCAACACAAGGTTTTTTTTAGCAGTGTTTACATGTTGTTTCTATGCTTGCTATTAATGTCTATAGCCTAAAAAAATAAAACTAATGTAACCTTCATATCTAAAGATGGTATGCTGCAATATATTACATTTTTGTTCCTGGTTCAGGTATACCTTAAGCACAGACTTTTTTATAGGATCCATTGTATTTGCTTTGACAAACCTACATCCCTGTGTATGAATGGCTTATAAAGAAAACAGAAGATTGCCATTTACTATAGAACCCCCCCCCCCCCCTTAATCCTTTACAGCATACTGTATGATAGGTTATTTGAGAATGATTACATCTGATATAAGTTTCACCTTGCCAGGCTAGAACAAGAGCTGGAGTGAAACCGATGATAGTCCCTGACCCCAGAATGGATATGTTAAAATCTACATTTGGCTTGGTGGAAAGTGGTAAGTTGACCAAAGAAAAAGAATGATCCATGTATTGCTATATTTGATATATGGTAAAATACAGTTCTTGTTTTCTAAAAGAATGGAAGGGTAAGTAAGGAAACAATATAAGGTATGATTGGGTATTATTTTTGAGATACCTACCTATTCCTCTAGAAACAAAGAGCACTGGATCCTTCATTAGCTCAAGGGGATGGAAGCAAGCAATTTTAAATTTATTTTAACAGATTTCTTCACTTGTATCTAACTTGCAGGTTCTCTTAATGGGGTACTCACATTGCACTGATATTTTACCACTAGGATCCAAACTTCCCAAGTGTTGTGCATCAGTGCATCAGCAGGGCTCTGGGCCTATAAATGATTTCACTTATATTTGGCTCTCTGTAGTCTCTCTATGGTTACCAGTGCATGCTCTAATCCTGCAAAAGTGGAGCCTCACTATGGAAAAGCGATGTACTTGGCAAGTGATGAACACCATTGGCGAGTACACATGCTCACACTTCATTGCCAATTCACCTCATGGCTTCCCTCCTGCTGGACCATGTGCTAGTCGAACATTCAGACATTGCTGTGAGAAATAACAGCTTAAAGCGGAACTAAACTGTATCTGAGCACAACAATCTGCAAATGCTATTTAATTAATTTTCAATATTCAAAACAAACGGACTCATCCACCAATGTCTTCATGCTTTATTTTGAAATAACTTTGAAAAACAAACAAAAAATTCAATTTTGAGTAAGGGTAGATGATTCAAGTAGCATTTACATCCTGGAATCCATCTGCCTTTAGCTCGTGCAGGCAAGCAGGAGGGTGTGCTTAGTTGAAAAAACCCATCCTCCATTTCTCCAGGTGAAAGGAAAAATGCCCATTAAGACTCTTGGGATGTATGACATCATTTTGGCCTAGGCCAGAAACCAGGAAATAACTTAAGAAATGTAAAATAAAGGTTAAAACAAGAAAATATAATATACCTTTCTATCTATTAACTAGTGCTAATAGCATAAGGATTAAAAATAGTTAATGTTGATTGATAGAGTTTAGTTCTGCTTTAAATGAATTCACTGAGTATAATGTGTAAAAACAAACTTTAACCAACCAGAAACCTTGAAGCGGCAACCAATTATCACATCCCAATATCAAATCTTCCTGTACTTGGCTGCAGTTCCAAGGTGCATGATTGGTTACATACAGGTGCATCTCATAAAATTATATCATCAAAAAGTTAATTTATTTCAGTAATTCAATTCAAAAAGTGAAACTCATATATTATATATAGAGGAGTTGCACACCGAGTGATATATTTCAAGCATTTCTTTCTTTTAATTTTGGTGATTATGGCTTACAGCAAGTGAAAACCCAAAATTCAGTATTTCAGAAAGTTTGAATATTGCATAAGTCCAGTAAAAAAAGTATTATTAATACAGAAATGTTAACTTACTGAAAAGTATGTCCATGTACAGTATAGTATGCACTCAATACTTGGTCGGGGCTCCTTTTGCATAAATTACTGCATCAATGCGGCGTGACATGGAGGCGATCAGCCTGTGGCACTTCTGAAGTGTTATGGAATCCCAGATTTCTTTGATAGTGCCCTTCAGCTCATCTGCATTGTTGTGTCTGGTGTCTCATCTTCTTGACAACACCTCACAGATTCTCTATGGGTTTTAGATCAGGTGAGTTTGCTGGCCAATCAAGCACAGTGATACCATGATCATTAAACCAGGTATTGGTACTTTTGGCAGTGTGGGCAGGTGCCAAGTCCTGCTGGAAAATGAAATCAGCATCTCCATAAAGCTGGTCAGCAGAGGGAAACATGAGTTGCTCTAGAGTTTCCTGGTAGAAGGCTGCGCTCACTTTGGACTTGATAAAACACAGTGGACCAACACCAGCAGGTGACATGGCTCCCCAAATCATCACTGACTATGAAAACTTCACACTGGACCTTATGCAACTTGGATTCTGTGTCTCTCCACTCTTCCTCCAGACTCTGGGACCTTGAAATGCAAATTAAATACAAAATTGTCCACAGTCCGTGGTGATTTGGGGAGCCATGTCATCTACTGCTGTTGGTCCACTGTGTTTTATCAAGTCCAAAGCGCAGCCCCCTAACAGGAAATTCTAGAGCACTTAATGCTTCCCTCTGCTGACCAGCTTTATGGAGATGCTGATTTCATTTTCCAACAGGACTTGGCACCAAAAGTACCAATACATGGTTTAATGATCATCGTATCACTTTGCTTGATTGGCCAGCAAACTCACCTGATCTACACCCCATAGAGAATCTGTTGGGTATTGTCAAGAGGAAGATGAGACACCAGACACAACAATGCAGATGAACTGAAAGCCGCCATTAAAGCAACCTGGGTTTCCATAACACCTCAGCAGTACCACAGGCTGATTGCCTCCATGCCATACTGCATTGATTCAGTAATCCATGTAAAAGGAGCCCCAACCAAGTATTGAGTGCATACTATGCTGTCCTGTGATATACTTTTCAGTAAGTCAACATTTATGTATTAAAAATCCTTTTTTTATTGGTCTTATGTAATATTAAAATATTCTGAGATACTGAATTTTGGGTTTTCATTAGCTGTAAGCCATAATCATCAAAATTAAAATAAAGAAATGCTTGAAATATATTACTCTGTGTGTAACACACTTTCACTTTTTGAGTTGAATAACTGAAATAAATTAACTTTTTGATGATATTCTAATTTTATGGGCTGCACCTGTATATACAGGAAGTAATAAAAATGTGGACAAAGACACTACCATTTGCATATCTCTAAAAATGAACTTTATTAAAAAGCATTTGCTCATTAGAAAATCAATACATCCACACCAACTCCTATAAAATTGATAACATTATCAAGAAAATCCACATCAGTGTAAAAATCCCTCCTATTACCCACTAGTGTGAGTAATGCACCCACCATGTCAGAGGTTAAATGACAGCTGTATAATGTCCAATCAACTAATGCTTAAGAAAGACGGGGGAGAAAGAAAGAACGATAAATGAAAAAAACAGAGCAAGAGTGAGGGAAAAAAAAGCTTTGAATAGATTTAAATATTTTTTGTAAATTTTTGTATTTAAATTACAGTAATTAATATTTACCACTGGTTAGTCATTTGCATATTTTGAATTCCCATGCTTTTATTTTATGAGTGTACTGTTATGGCATGGAAGGTTTTGAAATAACTTACTGGTCTTTGGTCTCACTAAGATTGAAAAGCACTGGAGCAAAGCATATATGAGCCTTACATACAGATATCTTTGAATATATACAGTATCTATATAACTTAAGAATGTGATAATATCTCTATTATATGCTGTATTACAGAGGGCACGACAATGTCTGATACCAGCCTAAATGCTATTGCCACGCCTGACATGGCCTCCGGAGAAGATCATACAAAGCAACTGGAGTTAAAAGACGATCTACCAATGGAAACAACTAATGTTGTGGGTGAAATCCTCTCCACTAAACAGCTGATTGTCCGGAGAGGACTAGCATTGCTTCTATGCATTAGCTTACTTATGATTGGTATCGCTGTTAAACTAACTACTACCAAAAGGTTATACAGGAGCCAATGACCGCTGATAAACACACTTAGGTTGAGTTCACATACACCATATTGCCAAAAGCAGCATCGGCCCGCCCATTGAGGGCACACGGGCGCCTCCCCTATCCCTGCCACTGCCCCCATATCCATGCGCTCTGCCCCTTTCAGGATGCCGGGTGCATGAATTACAATTGTGGGGGTGTTTTTTTGAAGCACCTGATTAGAGCCAAAGGCTCTAATAGGCTTCAAAATATGGTGGGCTTGGGGTGAAGAGAGTGCACTCTCAGCCCACCCAGGTGTGTTGGAATAGCGAATGAATACTATTATTTTCAGTCTATGCTTTTCTATTCTATTATAATATATTCTATTCGAATTTAAATTCTATTCAAAATTCGAATTTTGGAAGATGGTTATATTCTATTTTATTCTGTTCTAATGAATTCAATTTCATTGTTTATTATTCTAGTCTATTCTTTTCTATTCTATTGTATTCTTTGCTATTCTATTCCAATCTATTCTATATTCGAATTTCGGAAGACAGTTATATTCTTTCTATTTTATTCTATTCTATTGTTTTTTTCTATTCTGTTCGATTCCATTCCCTTATTTTCTATTCTAGTCTTTCTATTCTAACCTATTCTATTTGAATTTTAATTTATTCTATTCAAATTTTGGAAGACAGTTATATTCTTTCTATTTTACTCTATTATATTCTAGTCTGTTTTTTGTTCTATTTTCTTTTCCATTCTATTCTCATATTTTCCATTCTATTCCTTTCTATTCTAATCGATTCTATTTTAATTCAATTTTTTTCTATTCAAAATTCGAATTATGGAAGATGGTTATATTCTTTCTATCTTATTCTAGTCTATCTTTTAAATTCTAGTTCATTTTTCTACTCTATTTTTCTCTATTCTAATTTTCTCTATTCAAATTCAAATGTATTTTATTTAGTATATTATATATTATTCTATTCTATTGTTATTTTTATTTAATTCTAATATATTCAAATTCAAATTTATTCTATTTAATTTCGGAAGACAGCTATCTTTTTTCTATTTTATTCTATTCTATTGATTTTTATATTCTATTGTATTCTAATCTATTCTATTTGAAGTTATTCTATTTGAAATTCGAATTTTGAAAGACAGTTATATTCGATTTTATTTTATTCTATTCTAGTCTCATTTTTTATTCTATTCTATTATTGTCTATTCTATTCTATTCCATTCAAATTTATTCCATTCAAAATTAGAATTTCGGAAGATGGTTAGATTCTTTCTTTTATTTTATTCGATTCTATTAAATTCAATTTCATTGTTTTTTATTCTATTCTAATATAGTCTCTTTGAATTTTAATTTATTCTATTTTAAATTCGAATTTCGGAAGACGGTTTTATTCTATTTTATTCTATTCTATTCTGTTTTTTTCTCATCTATTCTTTTCTATTATATTCTCCTACTTTCTATTCTTTTCTACTCTAATCTATTTTATTCAAATTGATTCTATTGAAAATTTGGAAGATGGTTTTATTCTATTTTGTTGTATTCTGTTTTTGTATTCAATTCTATTCTATTGTTTTATTTTCTATACCATTTTATTATTATATCTATGCTTTTCAATTCTAATCTATTCTATTCCTTTCATTTCTATTCTATTTTATTTTAAATTGTGTTCTTTTATGTTCTGTTCCTTTATTTTCTATAAAAAAAATTTATATTCTATTCTGTTCTGTTTTACTCTATTCTACTCTGTTATTTTCTATTCTATTCCTTTGTTTTCTATTTTATTTCATTCTTGTTTTCTAATTTAATTTTGAATTCAATTCGAATTTGAGTTTTGACCAAATTTGATGTCATTATTACAGATTTGTTTAAATTTGTTACTATTGTAATTCGGAAATTCGGATACATCCGAATTTCCAAATAGCTAAAAATTTGTCCAAAATTTTGATTCAAAATTAATCAAAATTTTAATAACTAAACCAAGCTAGCTGTTTGCCTGTGTTAACATAGCCCCCTGGACTTCACTGACAAGTACGCTGTTAATGAAGATAATTGCAAGTAGCTATTTGTGTTCTAATTTTGACTGAAATAGTGATTCTCAGCTTGACTCTGTTGTTATAGGATCTTAGAGAGTCTTTACTAGGCAGCCACATGTTACCCTGCTTGAGCCACAGAGACATTGCTATTTTGCATTATTGTTTCTAATTTTCTGTAAGAAACTGCAATTACAGTTACTCCCTGTCTGATCATTAGGCTGATTGCCTATCCTAGGATCCTAGTTACTGTTAATTTCAGGTTAGAGTCTTCTTATCGACTGGATGTGTTTTAATTGTTTGGAATTTATGATTAAAAAAGAAGAGTGACATTTATGAGTGGCCAGAATTTTGTTTTCTTGGATTTTTGTATTGAACACTTACTTACTGGAAGCACCAAGACCCTGTGGTTTTGCAGAGGTCAGATGTGTGGTATATCCAAGAACAATCTCTATGATATGCACTAATCTGAGCTCCCTCTAGGGTTACTAACAGTGAGTGTGACACATCTATTTTACTTGGATTGGAGGGTCCAAGATACACAGGACACCCATCTTTGGCTCAGGGGAACACTAAAGGTGATCTGGGATGGGGGGGAGAGGGGGTAGCACTATCAATCATCTTCCCATCCTCCGTTCTTAGATCCTGTTTCATAGAAGCTGTAGTATGGCTTCTAAAGAGTAGCTGGTGAAAAGGGTGTGTGAAGTCAGGCTTGACTGATGAGAGCATGTGACAGCCCCTTGATTCTATTAACCCAACCGCACAAGAATATTGCAGCTGTGGAAGTGGAGCGACATAGATGGATGAGAATTTGTACTAACAGAAGAAGCATCAGCACAAGGGATACATCCTACTGACTATAAGTTATGTCCCTTGGGCTGATTTTTCAGTTTTTTATTTTTGCTGCACGTAAGCATTAATACATTTCATCTGTTCTGCAGTTCTAAAAACACATACAGGACAACTTCCCATCCCATCCTGTTTTTTAAGCAAATATATTATATTTTTAAAAATTGGAGCTAAAATTGTAATTATACTGGGCCCTATGATATAGGGGTGCATCTCAAAAAAATGTCAATGGTCCCAAAAAAGTGTCAAAAGTGTCCAATCTGTCCGCCGCAATATTGAACTTTTTCATAATATTCTAATTTTCTGAGATACTGAATTTTGGGTTTTCACTAGCTGTAAGGCATCAACAATATCAAAATTATCATCAACATTAAAATAAAGCAATGCTTGAAATATATCACTCTGTGTGTGACAAATCCATATATAATATATGAGTTTAACTTTTTGAATTGAATTACTGTAATAAATTCAGTTTTTGATCATATTCTAATTCTTTGAAAAACACCTGTAATTGCAAAGAAACTCTATAATATCTTATCAAAAACATCAGGAGTTTAAATTAAACAAGTAAAGTTTGTTCTCTCACTCTGTAATGTGATAAAATAACCTCTTTTCCATGCCCTAACAGTCAATTTATCTTTTAAAAAGGCTAGTAATAGGCAAACTAGCAAAAGAAAGGTCATCCTATCAATATTTAATTGCCATAAAGGCTTTATGGAGATTATAAAACTTTTTTTCACAAAAGTAAAACAATCATTCCTTTTCCTTAGGCTACCTAATATTAGTTTATGAAGGTATTTGTATCTGTTTATACAATATACAATATCTCACAAAAGTGAGTACACCCCTCACATTTTTGTAAATATTTTATTATATCTTCTCAAGTAGTGAGTGTACAGCTGTGTAAATTTGCTGTCCCCTCAAAATAACTCAACACACAGCCATTAAAGTCTAAACCACTGGCAACAAAAGTGAGTACACCCCTAAGTGAAAATGTCTAAATTGGGCCAAATTAGTAATTTTCCCTCCCCGGGGTCATGCGACTCGTTAGTGTTACAAGGTCTCAAGTGTGAACAGGAAGCAGTTGTGTTAAATTTGGTGTTATCGCTCTCCTTTCTCATACTGGTCACTGGAAATTCAACATGGCACCTCATGGCAAAGAGCTCTCTGAGGATCTGAAAAAAAGAATTGTTGCTCTACATAAAGATGTCCTAGGCTATAAGAAGATTGCCAAGACCCTGAAATTGAGCTGCAGCACGGTGGCCAAGACCATACAGCGGTGTAACAGGACAGGTTCCACTTAGAACAGACCTCACCATGGTCAACCAAAGAAGTTGAGTGCACATGCTCAGCGTCATATCCAGAGGTTGTCTTTGGGTAATAGATGTATGAGTGCTGCCAGCATTGCTGCAGAGGTTGAAGAGGTCAACCTGTCAGTGCTTACACCATAAGCTGCACACTGCTTCAAATTGCTCTGCATGGCTGTCGTCCCAGAAGGAAGCCTCTTCTAAAGATGATGCACAAAAAAGCCTGCAAACAGTTTGCTAAAGACAAGCAGAATAAGGACATGGATTACTGGAATCATGTCCTGTGGTCTGATGAGAGAAAGAAATGTATTTAGTTCTAATGGTGTCACGCGTGTGTGGCATCAACCAGGTGAGGAGTACAAAGACAAGTGTTTCTTGCCTACAGTCAAGCATGGTGGTGTGAGTGTCATGGTCTGGGGCTGCATGAGTGCTGCCGGCACTGGGGAGCTACAGTTCATTGAGGGAACCATGAATGCCAACATGTACTGTGACATACTGAAGCAGAGCATGATCACCTACCTCCCGAGACTGGGCCACAGGGCAGTATAACAACATGATAACGACCCAAGCACACCTCCAAGATGACCACTGCCTTGCTAAAGAAGCTGAGGGTAGAGGTGATGGACTGGCCAAGCATGTCTCCAGACCTAAACCCTATTCAGCATCTGTGGGGCATCCTCAAATGGAAGGTGGAGGAGTGCAAGGTCTTTAACATCCACCAGCTCTGTGATGTCATCATGGAGGAGTGGAAGAGGACTCCAGTGGCAACCTGTGAAGGTCTGGTGAACTCCATGCCCAAGAGGGTTAAGGCAGTGCTGGAAAATATTGACACTTTGGGGCCAGTTTGGAGATTTTCACTTAGGGGTGTACTCACTTTTGTTGCCAGAGGTTTAGACGTTAATGGCTGTGTGAGTTATTTTGAGGGGACAGCAAATGTACACTGTTATACAAGCTGTACACTCACTACTTTACATTGTAGCAAAGTGTCATTTCTTCGGTGTTGTTACATGAAAAGATATAATAAAATATTTACAAAAATTTGAGGGGTGTACTCACTTTTGTGAGATACTGTAGATCTAAATTGACAATATATGGTATCAGACAACATTTTTATTCCTTTTCTTTGTAATAAGGGGGATAATGGCACTTGGACTAGGATTTCAAAAAACAACTGGGAGGAAGGAAAGAAAATTGCTTGATTCTGTCTGTGTTGATGAGGGAATGCCTCCCACTGAGCTGTTGTGTTCTGCTGGCAGGGGGCACAGGAAGCCTTGACTTGAGTACAACCAGTCCACGTGACCTGACACAGCCACAGCAATAAGCCTCCATCCCTTACCATAAGGCATGTTAAAAAAAGAAAGAAAGAAAGAAAGAATGGGACTTTGAATGAGGCTAATTGTTGCAGAAAATGGGTGTATGGACAGTGTATACATATATAATAGTAAAATCTTTATTGCATCAAATACAGTCCCATGGTCTAGAAATGCATAATACGTTTTCAAAACATGAGCACCACCATATATAATGGGCTGACATAATGATAAAGATATACCATCGACATATACATTGTATAGGATGACAATGCATAGTAATACATATACATATACATACAACCAATTACATGTTGAATAGAAGCTGAAATGTCTTGGTATCACATGGATGGAAAAACTCTACGCACATTTTGTGAATCATGTTCACTCATCAGGAGCATGGATGCAAAAATACACCTCAAGTATATAATAAAAAATCAGATATATAAATATATTCAACCCCTCACAAATCTTGAGGGGGGGGGGGGGATTCCTGAATGTTCCAAAAACGTTGGTTGAACTAGTACTTACAGATCAGCCTGAGAAAATAACTGACTCACAAGGGGGTACAGGGCTAGGAAGAGGGGGCCCCCAAAAGGCATCTGGTTCGGAGCTGTGGTAGGGAATCCTAAAGCAGACAATGCAATCCCTTAGAGGAAAGATGCTCTAAAACAAACCGCATTAATCTGGAAGAGAGTGGTTGTATAGTGAGTGGTGTATGGATCTAATGGGATGTGAAAAAAATGGATAAAAGTAGAAAAAAAATATGATAACTATTGAAAAAAGCATTGTATAGTATTGTGTAGAATTGTGAAGCAAAAAAAAAAATCCTAAGGAGAAAATGAGGAAAAATGTGTTAATAAGGGGGAAAAAGGGGCAATTGCCCCCCTCCCACCCTCCTTTATCGTGTTCTGCTGGCGCAGGAAGCCTTGACTTGAGTACAACCAGTCCGCCCATACAGTGCCGGATTAATAAGGGGGGAAGGCTTCAGGCAGCTAGGTATAAAGAGCTGAAATTGGATATCAGGAACTTCTATGGCAATGCAAACTACAAATGAACTAATAGCAGGTCAACAAAGAGAAGCAAGCAATATGATGCAAACCCAACATCAGCCTCAGAGGAAACTTTTTTTTTCTGATAAAAATTCAGATGTGAAACTTTCAATGTTATTTTAGATCAGTTTTGCCTTACACGAGAGCAGGGTAGCATGCCAATTAGTGTGTGAGAGGTTCAAAGTAATAGTTGACTTATGTAGTCTACCTGATGCAGAGATAAAAACTGAGGCTAAGAAATATATCAGTGCTTTCCCTCAAGACTTCAGTAGTGTGTTTGTTGAGTAAATTGTCCAGTTTGCAACCTTTGCCAAGCTCTGCCAAGCTCTGGCCATGTCTCATGCCATTTCAACAGGCAATTTTATTGCATGTAGAGCTTGCTGATACCTTTCCAGATGTTACTGTAGGCGCCATTACCAGTAAAAAAAAAAAAAAAAAATTGTAAAAACGACAGAAATTAATTGTTGTCCACAATTTAGGTACGGGTTGGGGAGTCCATACCTTTCCTTGAGAAATGAATTCTCATGGTTTATAAATGCAGCAACTTTTGCGCAAGCTAATCAATAAACACCGATTGCATTTTTTTTTTACCAAAAATATGAGGAAGAATATAAATCGGCCAAAACCGATGAATACATTTGTTTTATATTTTTTTTTATTTGTATTTTAGCAAAAAGGAAAAAATATTGTGTTTTTTTGCAAAATTGTCACTCTTTTTTGTTTATAGCAGTGATCAGAAATGACGTAGAGGTGATCAAATACCACCAAAAGAAAGCTCTATTTGTAGGAAAAAAGGACAAAAAATTTTGTTTGGGTACAATGTCGTACGACTGCACAATTGTTGCAGTCCCAAATCGCAAAACGTGCTCTGGTCCTAACGTGGGAAATCCTTCCGGGGGTGAAGTGGTTAATAAACATAGCAGGTCTCTTTGCATGGTAGCAAAATTTTATGAACTCTGATGATTAGGCCTCATGTACACAGGGCAGTTGAAAACCTCTTCTGAACGCTGAAAACTGACAGCTGATAACCGACAGTGAAAAATGTCTGTTGTACAGCTTTTACATACTGAGTTTAGCAGCAGTTATAAGCATTTGAGGTTAGAAGCGTTTTCTAAAGATAACCTCAGGAGACCATTCCATATGTCCACAATGCATGAAAAACATGTAAATTATTAACTATTTCAGTCATTCTGGGAGAAGAGAGATCAGTGTGCTTTAACTATGGATTCTCTCTCTCTTTCTGTCTCTCTCTCTCTCTCTGTCTCTCTCTGTCTGTCTCTCTCTTTGTCTCTCCCTCTATCTGTCTCTTTGTCTCTCGCTCTCTCTTTGTCTGTCTCTCTCTGTCTGTCTGTCTCTTTCCCTCTCTCTTTCTGTGTGTCACTCTCTCTCTCTCTCTCTCTGCCTCTCTCTCTCTCTGTCTCTCTCTGTTCATTTGTCTCTCTCGGTCTTTGTGTGTGTGTGTCTTGCCATCTCTGCCTGTCTCTCTCTCTGTCCATCTCTTTCTGTCTTTCTCTATGTCTGTCCATCTGTCTTTCTCATGTGTCACTGTCTGTCTGTTTGTCTGTCTGTCTTTCTTTCTGTCTCTCTGTCTCTCTCTGTCTCTCTCTGCCTCTCATCCCCCCTCTCTCTCTCTCTCTCTCTCTCTCTCTTTCTCTGTCTCTCTCTCTGTCTGTCTCTCTCTCTCTCTGCCTGTTTTTTCTCTCTTTCTCTGTCTGTCTTTGCCTGTCTGTCTCTCCCTTTCCCTCTCTCTGTCTGTGTGTGCCTCTCTCTGCCTGTCTCTCTCTCTCTTTGCCTCTCTCTCTATGTCTGTCTGTCTCTCTCTGTCTGTCTGTTTCTTTCCGTTTCTCTGTCTTTCTCACTGTCTGTCTGTCTTTCTCTCTTGCTCTGTTTCTCTATCTGTCTCTATTTCCCTCTCTCTCTCTCTTTCTCTCTCGTCCTGTCTCTCTCTGTCTGTCTCTCTTAGTTTCTGTCCATCTCTCTCTCTCTGTCTCTCTCTGTCTGTCTCTTTGTCTGTCTGTCTCTCTCTCTTTGTCTCTCTATCTGTTTGTCTTTCTCTCTGTCTGTCTGTCTCTCTCTGCCTGTTTCTCTCTGTCTGTCTCTCTCTCTCTCTCTTTGTCTGTCTGTCTGTTTCCCTCTCTCTGTCTGTGTGTCACTCTCTCTCTCTCTGCATCTCTCTGTTCCTTTCTCTCTCTCTCTCTCTCTGTCTGTCAGTCTCTCTGTATGTCTCTCTCTCTCTCTCAGTCTGTGTGTCTCTCTAGCTATCTCTGCCTGTCTCTCTGTCTGTCTCTTTCTGTCTTTTTCTCTGTCTGTCCGTCTGTCTTTCTCATGTCTCACTCTCTCTCTCTATCTCTCTCCCTCTGTCTGCCTCTTATTCCCTCTCGCTCTCTCTCTCTCTTTCTCTCTCTCTGTCCGTCTCTCTCTCTCTCTGCCAGTTTTTCTTTCTCTCTCTGTCTTTGCCTGTCTATCTCTCCCTGTCTGTCTCTCTCTTTGTCTCTCTCTTTCCCTGTCTCTCTGTCTGTGTGTGCCTCTCTCTCTCTCTCTCTGCCTCTCTCTCTCTCTCTCTTTGCCTCTCTCTCTATGTCTGTCTGTATCTCTCTGTCTGTCTGTTTCTCTGTCTTTCTCACTGTCTGTCTTTCTCTCTCTCTCTCTCTCTCTGTTTCTCTAGCTGTCTCTATGTCCCTCTCTCTCTGCCTCTCTCTTTCCTTCTCTGTGTCTGTCTCTCTCTTCCTGTCTCTCTTTCTCTCTGTCTCTCTCTTTCCCTCTCTCTCTCTTTGTCTCCCCCCCTCTCTCTCTCTCTGTCTGTCTTTCTTTTTCCCTCTCTCTGCCTGTCTCTGTCTCTCTATCTCTCTGCCTGTCTGTGTCTCTCTCGCTCTCTCTCTCTCTTTCCCTCTCTCTGTCTGTGTGTGCCTCTTTCTCTCTCTGCATGTCTTTCTCTCTCTCTCTTTGCCTGCCTTTCTCTTTCTTTTTCTCTCTGTCTGTGTCTCAGTCTGTCTGTCTCTCTCTGTCTGTCTGTTTCTCTCTGTCTGTCCATCTTTCTCATGTCTCACTGTCTGTTTGTCTTTCTGTCTGCCTGTCTTTCTCTCTGTCTCTCTCTCTCTCTCTCTATCTCTCTCTCTCTCCCTCTCATTCCCTCTCTCTCTCTTTGTCTCTCTCTTTCTCTGTCTATCTCTGTCTCTATCTCTCTCTCTGCCTGTCTTTCTCTCTGTCTGTCTCCTCTATTTCTCTGTCTCTATTTCTCTCTCTGTCTGTCTTTGTCTGGCTGTCTCTCTCTCTCTCCATCTCTGTCTCTCTCTTTTTCTGTCTCTCTCTCTCTGTCTCTTTGTCTCTCTCTGTCTGTTTCTCTCTCTGTCTGTCTCTCTTAGTTTCTGTCCATCTCTCTCTCTCTGTCTGTCTCAATCTCTCTCTTTGTCTCTCTGTCTGTCTCTTTGTCTCTATCTCTCTCTCTGTCTCTTTCTGTCTGTCTGTCTCTTTCCCTCTCTCTGCCCGTCTCTCTCTCTCTCTCTTTGCCTCTCTCTCTATGTCTGTCTGTCTCTCTCTGTCTGTGTTTCTCTGTCTTTCTCACTGTCTGTCTGTCTGTCTCTCTCTCTCTGTCTCTCTCTCTCTCTGTTTCTCTATCTGTCTCTATTTCCCTCTCTCTCTTTTCTCTATCCCTGTCTCTCTCTGTCTGTCTCTCTTGGTTTCTGTCCATCTCTCTCTCTCGGTCTCTCTCTGTCTGTCTCTTTTTCTGTCTGTCTGCCTCCCTCTCTTTGTCTCTATGTCTGTCTGTCTCTCTTTCTTTGTCTGTCTCTCTGTCTGTCTGTCTCTTTCCCTCTCTCTGTCTGTGTGTCACTCTCTCTCTCTCTCTCTCTGCCTCTCTCTGTTCGTTTGTCTCTCTCTGTCTGTTTCTCTCGCTCTGTCAGTCTCTCTGTATGTCTCTCTCTCGGTCTGTGTGTCTCTCGCTATCTCTGCCTGTCTCTCTCTGTCTGTCTCTTTCTGTCTTTCTCTCTGTCTGTCCGTCTGTCTTTCTCATGTCTCACTGCCTGTTTGTTTATCTTTCTGTCTGTCTCTCTGTCTCTCTCTGTCTGTCTGCCTCTCATTCCCCCCCTCTCTCTCTCTTTCTCCGTCTCTCTCTCTCTCTGCCTGTCTCTCTCTCTGCCTGTTTTCTCTCTCTCAGTCTGTCTTTGCCTGTCTGTCTTTCCCTGTCAGTCTCTCTCTTTCCCTCTCTCTGTCTGTGTGTGCCTCTCTCTCTCTGCCTGTCTCTCTCTCTTTGCCTCTCTCTCTATGTCTGTCTGTATCTCTCTGTCTGTCTGTTTCTCTCTGTCTGTTTCTCTGTCTCACCGTCTGTCTTTCTCTCTCTCTGTTTCTCTATCTGTCTCTATTTGCCTCTCTCTCTCTCTGTCTCTCTCTTTCCTTCTCTGTGTCTGTCTCTCTCTCGCTGCCTGTCTCTTGTTCTCTCTCTCTCCCTGTCTATCTCTCTCTGTCTCTCCCCCTCTCTCTCTCTCTGTCTGTGTCTCTCTGTCTGTCTGTCTTTCTTTTTGCCTCTCTCTGCCTGTCTCTCTCTTTGCCTATGTCTGTCTGCCTCTGTGTCTGTCTGTTTCTCACTGTCTGTCTGTCCTTCCCTCTCTCTGTCTCTCTCTGTCTGTTTCTATATCGGTCTCTATTTCCCTCTCTCACTTTCTCTCTCTATCTCTGTCTCTCTCTTTCCTTCTCTGTGTCTGCCTCTCTCTCTCTGCCTGTCTGTGTGTCTCTCTCTCTCTCTCTCCGTCTATCTCTTTCCCTCTCTCTGTCTGTCTGTGTGTGCCTCTCTCTCTGCTTGTCTTTCTCCCTCTCTCTTTGCCTGTCTCTCTCTGATTCTCTCTCTTTGCCTGCATCTCTCTCTCTCTGTCTCTGTCTCTCTCTCTCTCTGTCTGTTTCTCTCTGTCTGTCTGTCTTTCTCATGTCTCACTGTCTGTTTGTATTTCTCTCTCTCTCTCTCTCTCTCTCTCTCTGTCTCTCTCTCTCTCTCTCTATGTCTGCCTCTCATTCCCTCTCTCTCTCTGTCTCTCTTTCTCTCTCTCACTCTGTCTGTCTCTCTGTCTTTCTTTCTCTCTGTCTGTCTCTAGTTCTCTCTCTGTCTGTCTTTGTCTGTCTCTCCTTGTCTGTCTGTCTCTCTCCCTCTCTGTCTCTCTAATTATGTCTCTCTCTCTGTATCTTTGTCTTTCTCTGTCTGTTTCTCTCGCTGTCTGTCTCTCTTAGTTTCTCTCCATCTCTCTCTGTCTCTCTCTGTCTGTCTCTTTTTCTTTCTGTCTGTCTCTCTCTGTCTGTCTCTTTCCCTCTCTCTGTTTGTGTGTGGCTCTCTCTCTCTCTCTCTCTTTGCCTCTCTCTCTATGTCTGTCTGTCTGTCTCTCTCTGTCTGTCTGTTTCTCTCTGTCTTTCTCACTGTCTGTCTGTCTGGTTTCTCTCTCTCTCTCTCTGTCTCTCTATCTGTCTTTATTTCCCTCTCTCTCTAGGTATGTGTGTGTGTGTCTCTCGCTATCTCTGCCTGTCTCTCTCTGTCTGTCTCTTTCTGTCTTTCTCTCTGTCTGTCCGTCTGTCTTTCTCATGTCTCACTTTCTGTCTGTCTTTCTCTCTGTCTCTCTCTCTCTGTCTGCCTCTCATTCCCTCTCTCTCTTTCTCTTTCTCTGTCTCTCTCTGCCTGTCTCTCTTTCTCACCGTCTCTCTCTTTCCCTCTCTCCCTGTCTATCTCTCTGTCTCTCCCCCTCTCTCTCTGTCTGTGTGTGTCTCTCTCTGTCTTTCTTTTTCCCTCTCTCTGCCTGTCTCTCTCGCTCTCTCTTTGCCTCTCTCTCTATGTCTGTCTGTCTCTCTCTGTCTGTCAGTTTCTCACTGTCTGTCTGTCTTTCCCTCTCTCTGTGTCTCTCTCTCTCTCTCTCTCTCTCTCTCTGTTTCTCTATCTGTCTCTATTTCCTTCTCTCAATTTCTCTCTCTCTCTGTCTCTCTCTTTCTTTCTCTGTCTGCCTCTCTCTGCCTGTCTGTGTCTCTCTCGCTCTCTATCTCTGTCAATCTCTTTCCCTCTCTCTGTCTGTGTGTGCCTCCCTCTCTCTCTCTGCTTGTCTTTCTCCCTCTCTCTTTGCCTGTCTCTCTCTCTTTGCCTGCCTCTCTCTCTCTTTCTCTCTCTCTCGGTCTGTGTCTCTGTCTGTCTCTCTCTCTCTCTTTGTCTCTCTGTCTGTCCGTCTTTCTCATGTCTCACTGTCTGTTTGTCTGTCTCTCTGTCTCTCTTTCTCTGTCTCTCTCTCTGTCTTTCTCTATTTCTCTCTCTCTGTCTGTCTGTCTCTATTTCTCTCTCTCTTTCTGTCTTTGTCTGTCTCTCTCCCTCTCTGTCTCTCTCTCTCTTTCTCTCTCTCTCTCTTTGTCTCTCTCTATCTGTTTCTCTCTCTGTCTGTTTCTCGCTCTGTCTGTCTCTCTTAGTTTCTGTAGATCTCTCTCTCTGTCTCTCTCTGTCGGTCTCTTTTTCTTTCTGTCTGTCTCTATCTCTCTCTTTGTCTCTCTGTTTGTCCGTCTCTCTCTCTCTGTCTGTCTCTCTCTCTGTCTGTCTCTCTGTCTGTCTGTCTCTTTCCCTCTCTCTGTCTGTGTGTGCCTCTCTCTCTCTCTGCCTGTCTCTCTCTCTCTCTCTCTTTGCCTCTCTCTCTATGTCTGTCTATCTCTCTCTGTCTGTCTGTTTCTCTGTCTTTCTCACTGTCTGTCTGTCTCTCTCTCTGTTTCTCTTTCTGTCTCTATTTCCCTCTCTCTCTCTATCGCTCAGTCTGTCTCTCTTAGTTTCTGTCCATCTCTCTCTCTCTGTCTATTTTTCTTTCTGTCTGCCTCTCTCACTTTGTCTCTCTGCCTGTCTGTCTGTGTGTGTGTCTCTCTCTCTCTGCCTCTCTCTCTCTCTTTCTCTCTCTGTTCGTTTGTCTCTCTCTGTCTGTCTCTCTGTATGTCTCTCTCTCGGTATGTGTGTATGTGTCTCTCGCTATCTCTGCCTGTCTCTCTCTGTCTGTCTCTTTCTGTCTTTCTCTCTGTCTGTCCGTCTGTCTTTCTCGTTTCAACATTTTTATTGAAAATTTTCGAAGCAATAACAGAAGAAAATGTAAAATTAGCCAGAGTATGACAGTATTACGTTCTCAATGAGTGAGGAACACAATAAACATGCAGGAGCCTACAACACAAATTATTTTCCAGGATAGCAAGGAACAAATATAAACATGTAATAAACTTGCGATCCGGGGAGATCCCGCTGTCTACCCGATTACCCCATCTGGGAGCAAACTGTAACCGGTAAGACATTCTAGATCCCGCTCCGGTCCAAACATTAATAAAAGACCAAAGATTTAAATTGACATAACTATCGTTCTAGCCGGAAGTAGGGAGGGTACCAATATGGCTGTAACGCAGGCCTAACTGACCAATAGAGAATAAGGCTGTTACCCTCCCAAAACCTCAAGGAAATGGGAGGGAGGGGTTCCTCAGTTAATGAAACCTCCAGCAAGCACAACAAATCAGAAAAGAAAAACCCCCAAAGAGTGGGGAAACAGTAGTAGGGAAGAAAGAAAAAAAGAAGTTGAAGGAAGTAAAAGAAATAGAAAGAGGGCACCAGGGAAATTGTTCAAAAGAGTAGATATTACATATTTATGGGGGACAGAGGGAGATTAAGGTATCTCTTCCAAGGTTCCCAGACTAAGTCAAATTTGGAGGAAGTATCCAAGATGATATTGGCAAGCCTTTCCTGAACCATGATCCATGATATCTTTTGTTTTGCTTCAACAAAGGAAACCAAGGACCGTTTCCAGGATCTGGCTATTGTGATCTTGGCACTGAGTAAAATAAAATGGAGAAGCCTAAATAAGGGTTTGGAGAAACCATCGGGTTTAGCATTGAGGAGAGCTACCTCTGGACTCTGGGGGACAGAGAGGCCTGATATCTTACGAATCAAATGGAAAATTTTATTCCAAAACCCCCTAAGACGGGGGCACTCCCACCAAATGTGGAGAAAGGAGCCCGTGTGGCCACATCCTCTGAAACAAAGACCAGAGGTACCCGGAAACATAGCTGCCAGCCGAGTTGGTACCAAATACCAACGGGTAATTATAACCTTTATGCCGGCCTCTCTCAATGAAATGTTAGTAATCCCCTTAAAGCATCTCATGAACAAGGCACTCCACCTGTCTACCTCCCAAACCACTTCCAAGTCCTTCTCCCATTTCTCCGCAAAGGGGGTTTTAGTGGAGTTCTCCATAAGGGATGCATAAATCAGGGAGATACCCCCTCTCTGATCATCAGTCTCTGAGCACCATTTTTCGAATGGGGTAATACCTGCATGGCTGTTTCTAGACTTCCACCAAGAGGACAAGAAGTGATTTATTTGGAGAAAGCGAAATTTTTCGGAAGGTGGCATATCTAAATTGTTGGTGCAATGAGCTAAGGAGAGAGGGCCAGCAGAATTTAGAAAGTGACCTATTCTATATAAGCTCTTATCCGTCCACCATTTAAAAGCTTTGATGTCTAGGCCTGGGGGGGAATTGAGGATTATTAAAGAGATGAGTAAGGGGACAGAGACTTGAAATTAAATTGGGGGACTTAAGGACTAAATCGCAAAGGGCCAAAGAGTGGGACAGAGTAGGGGCAAGTATTGGGGGCCTCAACCTATGTGGGGCCCCTACTAGAAAATCAATAGTGTTGAGGGGAACCGCCTGTCTCTCTATTTTAGTCCAATCCGGTCTGGTGCCTCTGGAAAAAATGGTGGAAAATTTGGCCAGCTGAGCCGCCTGATAATATTTATAGAGATGAGGAAGTCCCAGACCCCCCTGGTCACGTCTCCTGTAGAGGACATTGGCCAAGCATCTAAAGCCCTTACGGGCCCAAATAAATTTCAAAATTTGGGATTGCAGTTTTTGTAAGTTAGATTTCCTGATTGGGATAGGGAGAGCTCTGAAGAAATAAAGAATCCTAGGTAAGAGGGTCATTTTGACTGCGTGTATCCTACCTAACCATGAAAGGCCCTCCTGGTCCCATCTGATAAGATCATTCGCTAATTTCTTGAGGAGGGGAGGATAGTTGGCTTCATATAGTTGGTTGATTTTGGCTGACAGGTTGACCTTCAGATAGGGTAACAGAGTAGTATTCCATGTGAAGTTATAGAGATTTTTCAAACGTAAAAGTGTCGATTCAAGAGTGGAAATGTTCAATGCAGCTGATTTGGACCAATTCACTCGCAATCCGGAGGCATCCCCAAAAATTTGAAGTAAATTAATAACCCGAGGGATAGAAGAGAGAGGACAGGAGATAAATAAGAGCAAGTCATCAGCAAATAATGCGCATTTATGGGACCCAGAACCACACTCAATCCCTTTGATGTCTGGATTATTCCTAATGGCAATGGCTAGAGACTCCATCGCAATTGCGAATATTAGAGGGGATAAGGGGCAACCCTGCCTAGTGCCCCTAAATATGGGAAAGGGATCTGAGTAATAGTTCTGCAATTTGACCTGGGCGCTTGGGTTCGAATAAAGAGCCCTAAGAGTTTGAAGAAATCTGGGGCCAAATCCCCATCTACCCATGACCTCAAAAAGGTAGGACCAGTCAACTGTGTCAAAAGCTTTTTGCAGATCGACCGACAGTAGGTACCCCTCACGACTAGGGCCCCCATCCCAATTTGAATTGAGGAGAGAAATGATATCTACTGCTCTGCGGATCTGGTCTGGACCTCGCCTGCCCGGTATAAATCCCACCTGGTCTCTATGAATGTAAATACCTATAAACTTGGACAATCTATTTGCTAGAACTTTAGTGAGAATCTTAAGGTCATTGTTAATCAAGGAAATAGGTCTGTAATTACTGACATCTGAGTGGTCTTTCCCGGGTTTGGGGATGACAAAGATGAAGGCCCTATTGGCTTCATTCTTTAGATATGAGCCTAACCTTAGGGAATTAAAAGATTTTGTTAAGTAGGGGACGATAATTGGGCCAAATGTCTTGTAGTATCCCGTGGAAAAGCCATCTGGACCAGGGGCTGAGCCCTTCTTGAGGTTCCTAATCACCCCTGTCACTTCCTCTTCATTAATAGGTAGTTCTAGAGAAGCTGTATGGTCTTCCGAGAGTATAGGGAGAGTAATGGAACTTAAGAAGTTTTCTAGGGAAGGAGTGTGAGTCGAGTTCCCCACTTCATAAAGTTTAGCGTAAAAGTTCTGAAAAGAGGACATAATCCGTAATGGATTCTGAGTAAGTTCTCCCAATTGATCTCTGATTTTTGGGAAAGAAAAGGAGCAAAACCTAGGAGACAACCTGGCAGCCAACTTAGGGCCTATGTGAGCTCTTTGCATGTAGAGATGAGCTCTAGACCATTGAATTTGTTTTTCTGTGTTGGTAGTGAGAGCAAGGTTTAAAGCAACCTTCCCTGCTTCCAGCTGGGCCCATGAATGGGGAGTCAGATTTTTCTTATGAGATCTAGCCAAGTCCTGAAAAGCCCTTTCTAGCTTCACTATTTCAGTTTTTCGTCCTCTTCTTAGCTTGGCTGCCAATTGAATAAGTTTTCCCCTTATGACTACTTTGTGAGCTGCCCAGAGGGGGGGGGGGGGGGGG
>BLSH010249787.1:37854-69653 GCA_018402905.1 Glandirana rugosa
CAAATTATAGTGAAAGTAAAATTTATTTGACTTAAGAAGACAACACATTTAGGTTTGAGGACATCGGTTATAAAAGAACAGAAACCCAGTTGATGTAAGTGGGACAATTTTCGTGACATTGTTGTGACATTGTCGTCACGTTATATATATATATATATATATGTCATAGTTTGTTTTCATTCATGTGGGAGTATAAAAACATTTATAAAGTAATATAGAAAAGTACACTGTCGTGACTTCTTTACTGTGAAACGATGTTACATTTCATCACTCACGTGTCGAACATATTGTCACATTTCAACGACAGGGAAACTCACTTTTGTTACCAGCAGTTTGTACATTAATGGCTGTGTGTTGAGTTATTTTGAAGGGACAGCAACTTTACACTGTTATACAAGCTGTGCACTCACTACTTTACATTGTAGCAAAGTGTCATTTCTTCAGTGCTGTCACATGAAAAGATATAATGAAATATTTACAAAAATATGAGGGTGTACTTACTTTTGTTTGATACTGTATATATATATATATATATATTGCACTGCTGTTACAGTGTTGTTACAGTGCTTTTAACAGGGTGAATGTAGTTGACCCAAAGACAAGAAAATATTGGCTACAGGAGTTTGGATTTACACAACAGAAGAATTCAGTTTATTTAAAATGAAAGTGATATTAAACCCAAAACCAAAAATGTAATATACTGCAACTTACCAAATCTTAGATGTTGTAATTGCATTTGTTTTTGTTTTTTAGTCTTTTTTTCCACTTTATTTTCACTTGGTGATCCAGCCAGCAAATCCATTATCTTTTAACTTCCTTTAACAGACCAAGATGTCCAAACAATGTGGACAGATAAACTATTTCCTGCTGATATCAGCAGTTTGGTTTTGATTTCTTGATCAAATCCATCTACATTTGCTATTGCATCTAACACTACACTTTCCCAAAACTGAAAATGCTACTGCTTAAACGTGTCCTTGTTGCCCCTCCATCCAAAGTGGAAACACCCTAATAAAGCAAGTGTGTAACTGGCCAGATTAAAAGATGAAAACAAAGAAAGCTAATGCAGCCACCACATTTAAGGACTGGTAAGCTACAATTTAATACATTTCTGTTTTTTGGGTTAAATATTGCTTTAAGTTTCACTTTACTGCTGTTTGTTTTGTTTTTACTTTGGTCAATGATTTAGCAAGTGTTTTCATATATGGTGAAGATGTGAACATCTGGAATACTTTGGCTTATCTAATAGCTTACTTCAGAGTGACCTAACCCATGACAATTGATAAGATAACAGCTTACTGTAATCAATTTAGGATAGGAGTGAAATCTGTTTAGTTGTTATGTATTTAGGAAAAAAAAGTCACTGTACTTAGCAGGACCTGGGTAGGACTATATATTAATTTACAGAAATAGAGCTCCGCCATAGCATTATATAATTTCTGAACAATCTGTGGAATAATCACAGGGTGGAGAGAAGAACCCACGCATTGCAAAAAAAGTTTTGCTATAATATTGATGATCTCCTCTGTTACTTACCTACATGGTCTGTATATATATATTTATATAGTGTATATATACAGAATTTTTAATTGTAATATATTAAATGTAATATATAAATACATTGATTGTATTTAGTATGTGTCAGAATATGTGAGCATCTCTGTTCAGCCTTTAAAGTGTTACTAAACCCAGGACCCTTCATTCACTATATCTGGTCTCCCATAGAGTTGAGCGAACCCAAACTGTAAAGTTCGGGTCTGTACCGAACTTTTGGGTGTCCGGGACCCGGACCCGAACCCGGACTTTTCAAAAAAAAGTCAGAGTTCGGGTCCCGGGTTCTGGTAATTTTATTAAAGTTCTGAAAAGTGCTGTAAAAAACTCCTGGAAAGTCCTAGAGGTCTGCAAAAGGAAAGAAAATGGGGGTAAGGGTCGGACAAGTGCCCCACAAAGAAATGGGGATAGGGAAATAACTTAAAATAATAAAAAAAAATAACATAAAAAAATCAAAAATGGAGGTGGATGTGGACTATCTTAAAACTGTGTGAGAAAAGTATAAATTAGCGGGGAGAAGCCATATCACTGTTCTAAGAACAGTGATATGGCTTCTCCCAGCTAATTTATACTTTTATCACACAGTTTTAAGATGATTGGGCATTCTACAATCATCTTAAAACTCTGTGTGAAAAGTATACATTAGCCGGGAGAAGCCATATCCCTGTTCTTAGAACATCTGCAAACACTGTGTGAAAACTATCAATTAGTGGGGAGAAGCCAGATCACTGTTCTAAGAACAATGATCTGGCTTCTCCCGGCTAATTTATACTTTTATCACACAGTTTTAAGATGATTGTACATTCTACAATCATCTTAAAACTCTGTGAGAAAAGTATACATTAGCCAGGAGAAGCCATATCCCTGTTCTTAGAACATCTGGAAACTGTATGTGAAAACTATCAATTAGCGGGTAGAAGCCAGATCACTGTTCTAAGAACAATGATCTGGCTTCTCCCGGCTAATTTATACTTTTATCACACAGTTTTAAGATGATTGTACATTCTACAATCATCTTAAAACTCTGTGAGAAAAGTATACATTAGGCGGGAGAAGCCATATCCCTGTTCTTAGAACATCTACAAACTGTGTGTGAAAACTATCAATTAGCGGGGAGAAGCCAGATCACTGTTCTAAGAACAGTCGTATGATATATCACTATTCTTAGAACAGTGATCTGACTTCTCCCCTCTAATTGATAGTTTTCACACACAGTTAGAAGATAATTGTAGAACAGTTCTACAAAGCACCCACTCCAACACAAATTTTCAGCTGCTTTTATCTCCCATCTTGGAGAGCTTGTCAGAAGTTATCATGTTGATAACAGAGGAATGGAGCAGCAGAAAGACACAGGACTTAGGGCTTTGGAGAGAGATAAATAAACACTACAGCTATATGTGCCTAGGTCAAATTTCATGAACCAGGTTTAAATCCACTTTAACTATATTGGCATTTTCATGGATAGAGTCTGATTGGATGAATCACCAGAGTAACAGCATTTATTTTTTTGTTGAACATTTTTTATTTCTCTTAAAGCCATTAACCACTTGCCGACTGTCAACCGTGACAAGATGGCTCTCCTGGGAAAACCGCCGTCATATGACGGCGGCTGCCAGATCGCGCACTGTGTGCTCACTGTGTCCGGGGAGGGCCAGGGTGCGGGTGTGGCGGACTCGATCTCTGCTGGCTACCCGAGATGCCCCCCCCCCCTGGAGTGAAAGAACGGAGGTCCGTGTAAGTAAACACGGATCTCCGTTCTGTTAGAGTGGGAATGGAGTGATGACAGCCTTCCTCTATATGGAAGCTGTGATCACTCCCCTACCCCTGCCAGTCAAACACTAAGACAGTTAGAACACGCCCAGAGAACACAGTTAACCCTTAGAGCGCCCCCTGCAGGTTAACCCCTTCACTGCCAATGGCATTTACACAGTAATCAGTGCATTTTTATAGCACTGATCGCTGTATAAATGCCAATGGTCCCAAAAAAGTGTCAAAATGTTCCGACATGTCCGTTGCAATATCGCAGTACCGCTAAAAATCGCAGATCGCCGCCATTACTAGTAAAAAATAAAAAAAAATTAAAACCCCAGAAATTAATTCTCATCATCCGTAAACGCCGCAACTTTTGGGCAAACCAATCAATAAACGCAGATTATCACAAATATGAGGAAGAATATAAATCGGCCAAAACTGATGAAAAAAACGTTTTTTTATATTTTTTTTTTTGGATTCGTATTTTAGCAAAAAGTAAGAAATTTGTTTTTTTTTTGCAAAATTGTCGCTTTTGTTTATAACGGCGATCAGAAATGACGCAGCGGTGATCAAATACCACCAAAAGAAAGCTCTATTTGTGGAAAAAAAGAGGACGCAAATTTAGTTTGGGTACAATGTCGCACGACTGCGCAATTGTCAGTTAAAGCGACGCAGTGCCGAATCGCAAAAAGGGCTCTGGTCAGGAAGGGGGCAAATCCTTCTGGGGCTGAAGTGGTTAAAATTGTACATAAAAATGGTAATCCTTGAACTGAGCCTTTCACATTGTATCAGCATAAAAATCAACATACAGAAATGATTTGTTAGGAAAAACATCAGCAGGAATAAACGTACATTGTTTTCTGAGATGTCAAAAAGGTCCAAGTAAAGGATCTTTCAGAACATCACAAAAAAGATCTGCTTATCTTTACTATTACATGGCATGCGGATATCCAAACTCATACTTTTATTTTCTTTTGATCAGAAGCAACACATTTGTATTTTTTTTTTTTTTGCATCCATCCAATACTTTGTAGTAAGAAACAAGAACACGTGTCACAATCATTCTAGCTGAAATTAAATGGATTTAGGAGCAGTGGGAGAGCTTTTATTGCTGACATCTAAAAAAACAGGTGAATAGGTAGAGAACAAATAATCAAAGGGACCAAACATGACCCCACTTGGAAGCAGCATGTTCACAGATTCCTGGTGATAAGATTACTTTGTCAGTGGAGCTTTAAATAGTGTTCTCTATGATTAGACTGTCTTCTGCATTGCAGAGCAGAGGACAGACATTCTTATTTAAACGTATGGGGCATTTCATGTGCATTCAGTAGAAAGAAAGTGAAAGAGAAAGATAAATCACCTGTCATGTAACGTCAGAGCTACTCCAGAGGGATTTAACTACAGTTTATTAACTTTAAAGAACATTATGTCACACATGTCACTGTGGTCCATACTAAGTAATTAAACAACTATATACTATTTAGCAACTATTTGTTTTTATAGCTAAAACACATTAAATAAATAAACCTGGAAAAATAAAAAAAATATCAGAAAAGTACAATATTATCAAGAGATGTTTTTGATACTCACATTAATGCCTCGTAAACACAGGTCGACAATCGTATACAATGGGTCATACAAACGACCGTTGTATGCTAAATCGACAGTTAGTACATGTGATTAGAACAGCCGACGTACGACGGTCGTACAACAGGAGTTGTATGAGCAAACTAGAAAACTTGGTAGTACCAACAAGCGCTCATACGACCGTTGTATCGTATGTACAGAGAAGTTGGTCCAACAAGTTGTATTGTGCAAAACACACATGCTCAGAAGTCAGGAATGGCCAGACACTAATTACATACACCTGAACTTTCTCTTTATACGTTCATAACATGACACTACGTTCAGTTTGGTCGTATGATCGTGTAGTGCATGTCAGTATGCTAGATACAACAGCCAACATACGATTTGGTCCGTTCGGTCGTACGACTGTCAAACTGTGTGTACGAGGCTTTAGAAATACTTTCTGAAGTACAATCGGGAAGTATATTGATTTGTGCTTATTTAACCACTTAAGGACCGATCCTATATCTGACACTTGTTGTTTACAAGTTAAAATCCTATTTATTTTTTGCTAGAAAATTACTTAGAACCCCAAAACATTATATATTTTTTTCAGACACCATAGAGAATAAGATGGATATCGTTTCAATACTTTATGTCACACTGTATTTGCGCAGCGGTCTTACAAACGCAACACGTTTTTGAATTAAAAAATAAGGAAACAGTAAAGTTAGCCCAATTTTTTCTATGATGTGAAAGATAATGTCATGCCAAGTAAATTGATACCTAACATGTCATGCTTCAAAATTGCGCCCGCACGTGGAATGGCAACAAACGTTGGCACTTAAAAGTCTCCATAAGCAAGGTTTAAAAAATTCTACAGGTTACCAGTTTTGAGTTACAGAGGAGGTCTAGTGCAAGAATTATTGCTCTTGCTCTAATGATCATGGCGATACCTCACATGTGTGGTTTGAACACTCATGAGGGACGTGGCGCTTTAATTTTTTTTTTTCTTATTTATTTCACTTTTTATTTCTTATTTTTACACTGTCCCTTTAAAAAAAAAATTTGGGATAACTTTTATTCCTATTACAATTAATGTAAACATCCATTGTAATAGAAAAAAAGCATGACAGGGCCTCTTTAATGTGAGATCTGGAGTCAAAAAGACCTCAGATCTCACATTTACACTTAAAAGCAATACAAAAAAGTATTTTTTTCTATTAAAAAAAATGTCCCTTTAAGGCCATTGTCCCTTTAAGGCCGGAGGGCGGAAGTGACATTTGTCGTTGCTCCGGTCCATCTTGCCCTCACTCGACTTCCTGCCCATCAGGCCACTGGACTTGATCGTTGCCGCCACTTCCACTAGCTCTGGTGAGCGGCGGAGACCCCCGGGATGTGGCGAGAGGGGGGCAACCTCTCCCACCGCCCATAAAAGGGATTGTGTGGTGAATCCGCCACTGAGACCACTTTTATGTGAAAGAGGATCGCCGGTCGTGGATTGAAATACTGGGGTTATGGCAGCTATCTGTTCTGGGCTGATTTCTATCATCATCCATGGATTTTTAAATCCAAGCTCTAGCCAAACTTTTCTCTTTTAAAGCCTAACTTTAGACTGAAATTCCGAAACCATTTTGTAAACAAGCAGATCTTGCTGATATGTGCACCTAATGTCTGGTATTGTCCATTGCAGTTAGCATTTTTTTTCCCTTTCTACCCTGGCTTGAATGAGGCCCAGCTTCATGCAACCCACTAACTATGACCTCAGGGCATCAAGGTTCAACATCACAGAATTCCCAGAAAGCACCCACGCCCCATGTTGAGGGCATGTAGCCTGGTACGGGTCAGGAGGGGGGTACACTCACCCAATCACCACATCCTGCCTGGCCAGGTTGCATGCTCAGATAAGGGTCGGGTATGGATTTTGGGGGGACTTCATGTCAAATTCTTTTTTAATTTTGGTGTGGAGTTCCCCTTAAAATCCATACCAGACGCGAGGGCCTGGTATGGACTGGGGGGCCCCCACGCAAATTTTTTCAGTGATTTTTCATCTATATTGCCGGGAGCCAGCAACACTTTACAGCCGCAATCAATTTTAAATTACAATTTTTCCTTTAGAAATGTCATTTTGCTCTGGCACTGTTCTAAACTTCACAAAATTGCACCCCTTTACAGGCAGACTAAGGGACCCCCAGGCACGATATTTAAAGGAATATTTAATCTTTATTGTTTCACTTTAAGCATTATTAAAATCACTGCTCCTGAAAAAACAATTTATTTAAAAACTTTTATTTGCATTGATACATGTCCCCTAGGGCAGTACCCAAGTCCCCATACACGTTTTATGGCAATAACTTGCATATAAGCTTTTAAAATGAGCACTTTTGATTTTTCATGTTCGGGTCCCATAGACTTTAATAGGGTTCGAATGTTCACACAAATATATTGCCTGTTCACATGTTTCAGTGCAAACCAGACTGGGGAGTGTTCGGCACATCCCTAATCACGACGCTGCATGATTCTGGGTCATCAGTGGCTCTATTAGTGGGTTTTTACTGTTTTTTAATTGTGACATTGATTTAACTGGATGGCTGGTTCTGTTCTACAATAAACTTTTATTTAAATCACTACGCTATCACTGGCTTTCTGTTGGCTCCTTGGTGAGCTCTATCTGTTCTAGTGGGACTTGCCATCTTGCTGCTGTCTAAGGCTGGGTTCATACTATTGCGAATTGGATGTGAGTTTCTCTGCATCCAATTCGCATGTCAGGAGATTGTGATCGGCTCTCTATGGAGCCAGTTTATACATCTCCGGAGCAGCTCCAGTGCAATTTCTGGTCCGTTTCAGGTCCAAATTCAGCCAAAAATTCAGTCTGAAATCGGACCTGAAACAATGAACAGGGACGCATTGGACCCCTGCTCTGAGCCGCTCCATGCTGCAGTGTGAACACAGCCTAAGGGTAGTGATTCCAGAGTTAAAGTGCACACACCTGGGGAGGATCTGTGCCTAAGAAACATGCTGTGCATGCTGTACTTGCTACTGCTTATGGTCTGGTGAATGTGCATTTGATTAAGGTGGTGCCACTCAGTGTTTTCATTACACTGCAAGGATCTGCTGGATGTTAGAAGATCTTTTTCATCTGATTATATATGGACTTTGATTTAATTATTTAAGAGAGACTTCACAATTGGCACATTGAACACTCTTTTTTTATCTATTTATTTTTTTGTATGTTTTTGTTATGTTCACTGGCACTGCATCATTTCACAATATTGTAAGTTTTTAGGTTTGGGTCTATCAAACTTTGTTTACCAGCAGCCACACGTGCCACAGCACAGATTCATTACAATACATTTATTATAACCTCACTCTTTTAATTGGCCTAGTGTGACCTTGGCCACACATATTTGAGGTTGACAGGGTGGTTCAACAAAGCAGAATCATGTAACAAATTGCAGTAGTTTTAACCAAAATCGCAGTAACAGGTGTGATAGATATGGTGGCTAAGAATCATGAAACGTAAAGATACATGAAGTGGCCTACTAGTATTTGCACAGCTGGATAATATCAAAAGTTCATAAAGTGGTGTGATGATCACTGTCCAAACCTTGTTGCCTCAACCTCCACAACATTTCCAAAATATGTCCCTTCATAACAAATGACACCACAACCACAAAGCTTCTAATTCAATCCCTAGTTATTCCTTGCCTTGACTACTGAAATTCACTCCTCATTGGATTACCTTTACATAGGTTATCCGCTTCAGTCCATCATGAATGCTGCTGCCAGACTCATTCAACTAAACAGCCGTTCGGTGTCTGCTACCCCTCTCTGACAATACCTCTCACCCAACAAATTCAATTTAAAATACTAACAATAACTTACAAAGCCATCCACAACTCTGCCCCCCCTAGCCACATCACTAACCTAGTCTAAAAATACCAATCAAATTGTTCTCTTCATTCCTCCCAAGACCTCCTGCTCTCTAGCTCTCTTGTCACCTCCTCCTATGGATCACCTCCAGGATTTCTCCCGAGCCTCTCCCACCCTATGGAACTCCCTATCCCAATCTGCCTGACTATCTCCTACTCTGTCCACTGTTAGGTCATCCCAGAAAACCCTTCTCTTCAGAGAAGCCTATCCTACCCCCACCTAACACATGTGTTTTTACTTTCTCCATCAGCTCATCCTCCAAAATTCATATTCAGCAATTCAAATTCTCAGATTGAATAGTCAGCTTAGAGACACACAGGAGGCCATACATACCATCAACACTGCTCAAGCTAATCCTTTTACAGTATTTCTGATACTATCCAGACCTAAGTAATTAACTATATTAGATAAACATTTCTCAAGCCAGCAGCCATTGTAAGCTTCCATTAGCAGAGGCATTAGAACATGTCAAAAGTAGCAAGCAGTGAAAAGCAGGCCACATTCCTAACTGTTTATTTGTCCCTGCAGAGCCACAATTCATTCATATTTCATAAATCCTGATCTCATGAAATTACATTACTAACAAGCATCCACCCAAATGTAGAAACGGATTTCCATCATATCCCTATACAGGTGATACTTGAAAAATTAGAATATTGTGCAAAAGTTCATTTATTTGAGAGAAGCAGCATGGGCTTAGGGGTTCAGGTTGGGAGCCCAACCAAGTTGCAGAGGTTCCCCTGGACGGGGAACCGAACATGCCAGAGGTGAAGGAGAAGCAGTTGCCATATAGGACGACCACTCCTGTTACCAGAGGCAAGTGAGGATCAAGGTCAGAGATAAAGGGGACACAGTTGCCACCAAGGGACAACCCCTCCTGTTATCAGAGGCCAGTTTATGGAAGTCTGAAGAAGTACCAGAGCAGCCTTTTTCACTAACCAGGGATGGTGAAGAAGTGGGAAAGCTTCAGCACAGTCAAGGCAGGGACCCAGCAGGTAGCGTGGGTGAAGCTTGAGGAGAATACAGTGGATTAGGCCTATCAGACCTTGATAATTAGGCCTATCAAAGTCTGTATACGCATCAGTGAGTAATCACCCCTCACTTCAGGTATAAGCCGTCTCACCTGTTCAGCCGCTTTACTGGATGCCAATGATAAAAATCACCATAGGCACATGTCCTTTAGGGAACCTCAGACCCAGTCATACAATATGCCAATTGAAGAAGAAAAGACTCATTGCGCAGTGTTCAGTAAAAGCACAAGAATAATAAAGGAGTCTACTTACAGCAAAAAAATTGTTAACAGGCATTTGGAAACAGGCACTCATCCTACACCATCCATGCGCGCCATGACATCACTCCTATTCCTTGCCTGATGTACGTTTTGTCTAAACAGACATCTTCTGCGAGGCATAGTACTTACGTAAATTTACCTATTCAAGTTTATGTGGATGAAATATTATTGCTCGGTACACCAGTTTAACTATTTATAGGCCAGAGGAAGCCTGGAACAACTTCTTTGTTCAGTAAATCCTCCATTGTGTGTATTGATTACCTAGTCTATAATGTCTACAATATATTCACAGACACAGAGATAGTCACCTATACCTCCATCCTCTTGAAATGTGTCTGTTGATTTGTATAAAGATACACAAGGCTTGCCAACCATTTTTTCATTGCTAAATGCAAACAATGGGACAGATTTCATCAATGTTATTGTTCAAATATGGTATGTAACCATATTTGGTCAGTGATGTCAGCGCTATGCCTCCCCTTTTACTTATATGGCTGGGGATTCTGGGTCACTAAATGAATGGGGCTGGGTAACAACATTTTTTGCTACTGGTGTGGCTGTGTCAGCAGCCACTGCTATTTTAACCATCATAGACAAGAGGCTGTCATGTATAGTAATGGTAAAAATACTACCACTGTTACTACACATGACATACAGCTCCCATAGAATGAGTAAAAAGTCCAGCTCGAACTGGCAAAGCCCTATCTGAGCTTGTGTTCAGACAAAACCTTGAGCTCATTGCTACGTGTAATTACTTTCACTTTTATTTCCATTAATTATTATGTTGGGCAGCACAGTGGTGTAGTGGATAGCACTTTCGCTTGGAAGCAGCAAAAGGGTCGCTGGTTCGGATCCCAACCACGACACTACCTGCCTGGAGTCTGTATTGTATGTTCTCCCTGTGCCTGCGTGGGTTTCCTGCAGGTACTCTGGTTTCCTCCCACACTCCAAAGACATGCTGGTAGGTAAATTAAATCCTGTCTAAATTGTCCCTAGTATATGTATGAATGTGAGTTAGGGACCTTGAGGGTAGGAACTGATGTGAATGTAAATATATATGTAAAGCACTGCGTAAATTGACAGCGCTATATAAGTACCTGAAATAAATAAATAAATGTTGCTATTATTGTCTTTTATGTAATATCTTTTCCTGTAAATAGTTTGTACCTTACTTTTTCTTGTATTTTTTATTAAGCCAATATAAAAAAAGAGAACTTAAAACGTTACTAAACCCACAGCAGTAAAATCAGTCTGTATATGCAGTAAAGCATGCTTGTTCTACTCACTGTGGAACCTAAGGGGTTATCTTCTGCATTGTGTAAAAAGGCTGTTTGATCCTGTATGCACAGATCCTCCTCTTCTTGCATTGTCCCCAAAACATGTCCGAATAAGACAGAGTTAGTGGAATCAGTCTGCACATGCTCAGTTTGGTGTGTATTGCTAGAGAATTTTTTTTTCTTAGGAGAGTGCATGCGATCAGCACAGGGCCAATCAACACTGTCCAGACAAAAAGGATCAGGGGTCCTGCATCCTAATATGACAGCCACTGCAGTATGAAAACTCCTCCTACAAGCTTTAATCAGACACTGATAGAAGTCAGAAGACTGCTATATACTGCTGATGAGAAAAGGTATTTAGCCATTTATATTTAAATGATTGCATTTCCATGTTCTGTGTACCGTGGGAGACCAGATATAGTAAATGCAGGTTCCTGGGTTTAGTAAACCTTTAAAGCAGTTGTATCCTCTATCAAAATGTTTTTCTTTTAACTTTAATACAATATAATAGGTTATTATCAATTAAACTAGTGGATTTTGAATACATGGAAAGTCTTCTGTATAAAAAAGAGATTCTTGTATTCCTGATCGCCGTCACCATGTTAATTGTGGGCTTCCGCGTCTTGTACTGGTGTCTTTTCCTCCCTCACTTTGTTTTCCAGTCGAATTACAAAAGAAATTCCGGCTTATTCTTTGCTTCCGGTTACTATGGAAATAAAGAATAGCCAATCCTGAACTATCCTCTGTCTGCCTTGCTCCAGTATCGAGGTAATACTGTTAGGAGATGTATTTCCTATAGTATTACCTCTTGGATTAGGCAGGTAAGCAGCAACATTTATACTATGTTTATGCCACAAAAAATGTAATGCTAAACTTTTAATATAAAATAACTCTATATATATATATATATATATATTTATTTGTCTCTATAAAAAGACAATTCTCATTAGATATAGATTGCTGTATTTATATATATATATATATATATATATATATATATATATATATATATATACACACACACACACACACACAGTATCTCACAAAAGTGAGTACACCCCTCACATTTTTGTAAATATTTTATTATATCTTTTTCATGTGACAACAATGAAAAAATGACTATTTGCTGCAATGTAAAGTGGTGAGTGTATAGCTTGTATAACAGTGTAAAGTGGTTGTCCCCTCAAAAAAAACTCATACAGCCATTAATGTCTAAACCACTGGAAACAAAAGTGAGTACACCATTAAGTGAAAATGTCCAAATTGGGCCCAAAGTGTCAATATTTTGTGTGGCCACCATTATTTTCCAGCACTGCCTTAACCCTCTTGGGCATGAAGTTCACCAGAGCTTCGCAAGTTGCCGCTGGAGTCCTGTTCCACTCCTCCATTACAACATCATGGAGCTGGTGGATGTTAGAGACCTTGCGCTCCTCCACCTTCCATTTGAAGATGCCCCACAGATGCTATATAGGGTTTAAGTCTGGAGACATGCTTGGCCAGTCTATCATCTTCACCCTCAGCTTCCTTAGCAAGGCAGTGGTCATCTTTCAGGTGTGTTTGGGGTCATTATCATGTTGGAATACTGTCCCGCAGCCCAGTCTCCAAAAGGAGGGGATCATGCTCTACTTCAGTATGTCACGGTACATGTTGGCATTCAAGGTTCCCTCAATGAACTGTAGCTCCCCAGCACTCATACACCCCTAGACCATGACATTCACTTCACCATGCTTGACTGTAGGCAAGACAATCTTGTCTTTGTACTCCTCACCTGGTTGCTACCACACACACTTGATGCCATCTGAACCAAATAAGTTTATCTTGGTCTCATCAGACCACAGGACATGATTCCAGTAATCCGTGTCCTTAGTCTGCTAATCTTCAGCAAACTGTTTGCATGCTTTCTTGTGTATCATCTTTAGAAGAGGCTTCCTTCTGGAACGACAGACATGCAGACCAATTTGATACAGTGTACGGCGTATGATCTGAGCACTGACAGGCTGACCCCCCCCCTTCACCCTCTGCAGCAATACTGGCAGCATGCATTCATCTATTTCCCAAAGGCAACCTCTGGATATGACGCTGAGTATGTGCACTCAACCTCTTTGGTCGACCATGGCGAAGCCTGTTCTGAGTAGAACCTGTCCTGTTAAACCACTGTATGGTCTTGGTCACTGTGCTGCAGCTCAGTTTCAAGGTCTACGCAATCTTCTTATAGCCTAGGCCGTCTTTATGTAGGGCAACAATTCTTTTTTTCACATCCTTAGTGAGTTCTTTGCCATGAGGTGCCATATTGAACTTCCAGTGACCAGTATGAGAGAGTGGGAGTGATAACACCAAATTTAACACACCTGCTCCCCATTCAAACCTGAGACCTTGTAACACTAATGAGTCACATGACACAGGGGAGGGAAAATGGATAATTATGCCCAATTTGGACATTTTCACTTAGGGGTGTACTCACTTTTGTTGCCATTGGTTTAAACATTAATGGCTGTGTGTTGAGTTATTTTGAAGGACAGCAAATTTACACTGTTGTACAAGCTGCACACTCACTACTTTACATTGTAGCAAAGTGTCATTTCTTCAGTGTTGTCACATGAAAAGATATAATAAAATATTTACAAAAATGTGAGGGGTGTACTCACTTTTGTGAGATACTGTATATATATATATATTTATATATATACAGTATATATATATATATATATGTCATTAACCACTTTGTATCCGCAGGACGTCAATAGACGTCCTGGGATTTCAGTGGTGATATCTCAATGATGCCAGCACCTGCAGGCATCATTGAGGTATAATTTTTTTCCTCAGGCGATTCCCATCACCATAAGAATGATCATAGCGGCAGTTCAGCCGATTGATCATTCTCACAGGTGGCGGGAGGGTACGTCCCTCCTCCCGCCACCCTCCGGTGCTTCTCCCGACTCACCTGAGCGATCGGTGACCGGGAGAAGCCAGAGATTTCCGAGGGACAGATGGCCCTCGGTCATCTCTATGCCTCTCGGAGGCCCGGGCGCACGTCATGACTTCACGTCCGGGTCTCCGAAGTAAACAATGACCGTTAAAGGGGAAGGAAAGGCTGAGATCGTCCATTTTTTTTCTGATCTCAGCCTTTCCAGCCTGGAGGAGAGATGTAGGGTCTTGTAGACCCTGCATCTGTCCATAAAGAGGACCTGTCACGCACTTTTCCTATTACAAGGGATGTTTACATTGTTTGTAATAGGAATAAAAGCGATCAAAAAAAAAAAAATTGAAGTGAAAGTGTCAAAATAAAAGTAAAATAATAAATAAATAAAAAAAAATTTAAAGCGTCCCGTCCCCGCAAGCTCGCGCACAGAAGCGAACGCATACGTAAGTCGCGCCAAACCACACATGGGAGGTATCACCGCGTGCGTTCAATAATTCTAGCCCAAGACCTCCTCTGTAACTCAAAACACCTAACCTGTAAAAATTTTTTAAAGCATTGCCTATGGAGATTTTTAAGTACCAAAGTTCGGCGCCATTCCACGAGTTTGCTCAATTTTAAAATGTGACATGTTGGGTATCTATTTACTTGGCATAACATCATCTTTCACATTATGAAAAAAAATTGGGCTAACTTTACTGTTTTGTTTTTTTTAATTCATGAAACTGTTTTATTAAAAAAAAAAAATCACTGCGCAAATACCGCATGACATAAAAAGTTGCAACAACCTCCATTTTATTCCCTAGAATCTTTGCTAAAAAAACATATATAATGTTTAGGGGTTCTGTTTAATTTTCTAGCAAAAAAATGATGATTTGTACATGTAGGAGAGGAGTGTCAGAAATGGTCCGGATGGGAAGTGGTTAGATTTATATATATATATATATTTTATACTGAAATATGGCTATGCAAATAAATATAGGAATATATATATATATATATATATATATATATTTTATACTGAAATAGGGCTATGCAAATAAATATAGCAATATATATATATATATAGAGAGAGAGAGAGAGAGAGAGAGAGAGAGAGAGAGAGAGAGAGAGAGAGAGAGAGAGGATTATAATGACAGATTAATATATTGTAAAATTCAATAAAAATATGTAAAATTTAAAAAATAAACATTAGTAATCAATTGGTTAATAAAATATATTAATTCAATCTTGCTTTGGTTTATATTTGCCTTTTTTAGGTGATATTTTTAAAAAGCTGTAGTCGCTCCCCACTGTAGTGCTATGTCTGCGGCTCCGTCTCTCTCTCCTTCACCCGTGACGTCGCACGGAGCTTTTTGTAAACAACACTCTGCTCCATCTGGTAGTCTCGCGGGATGCCGGGGCTGACATTAGCAATAGGAAATGACGCCCGCCCTGGCATACACCCTGCATTTTTCTGGCGGAGTCCCGGCCTGCCGGAAAATGAAGGGGTACGGAGTATGTGCAGGCGACATCACAGCACAAGAATAAAGAGATATCTCCAGATTGAAGCAGATTGAAGCAAGTAGGAGCACTGACATACAGCACTATATCATCTACTTGCTGGTAATATTATAAAGGAAAAAACTTGTCAGAATGGCGATATAACCAATTTAAAGTATCTGTTTCTTTGAAGAATGCTACTATATTTTAACCTCTGTCATATTCCTGTCTGGCATAATAGCATGTATTACAGATGTTTCTTAAATGTCACAATTGTTACAGCAGATATTGTAAGTTATGTGTGTTCTGTTGAAACACGCAGTGGTGGCTGTTTGTGTGTGTGTAAAAGGTTAATTGTGGAATTAATTAATCCCAGCTCACAGTCTATTGATCTTAAATTTTTGTCCCACAAGGCTGTGAATGCCATCATCGCACACACAGTTGACAGCAGCAGGATGGTGAACAGGGATGAGATTTGGATTTGATCCAATGCAGGATTCAACCTGAACATTGCATGGTTGGCATTCACAGACTTGCTGGTTATTGATGTCAGACAGCTGTCCCCTTTGTTTACATTCATCTGGGAGCTATGAATTGTAATGCGGAGTCCTTCGGAATTGGATAATCAAGCACAGTCACCTTTTCATCTTTTGATGGGTTGATGAATGACATAGTTGACAATGTAATTTCATTGTGGGGTATTATTATATTTTCTCTGGCCTTGTCAAAGGAGTGTGTGTGTTTATTTACTTTTTCATTTTTCTTCTTTGTGAATGAGTAACCAGGAGTACTATATACTCTTATTCCTTCATGTGGGGGGTGGCATCTGGGGGACAACTTATTTTTAAGCGGGCTTCCATATTCTGCTAACTTAAGTCCCACTCCACAGATTACTACAACTACCAGACCAGGGTTGTGGGGAAGAAAACCTTGTCCTTATGAACATGGGGACAAAGTGCTTTGCCAGGTGGCCCCTCCCTGGAAATGCTACTCCCTCATGGTAAGGGTATGTATCCTGGAATGGTACAGGAAGAGGAGGGGTACACACTTGCTGCCTTCACTCTCCTGTATGTATTTGCATGGGGTACCCCTAAAACCACTATCTATACCAGACCCTCCTCTTGGATAAGGGCTTGGTATAGATGAATGGAATCCCTCGTCACTTAACAACAAGAACAAAGTGTCAGTTCTAGATGACCCAAAGCATGTTACTTAAAAGAATTTAGCATTTTTTTCCCAAAAAATTATTGAGTTTTTAGGAAATATGCTCACAAAGGCAGGACATTGAGATAATGAAAATCACAACAGCAGATACTGGGGATCTGAAGACTGCCTCAGCTATTACAGATAAAGTAAGAGTATAAAACAAATTAAGTAACAAATAAGAATTTGTCATTGGGTGTGTCTGCAAGCCAATTAAAATGTTGCACTGTAACCCTTTTTGTGAAAGGAGCCAAGAAAACAATGAAGTGACCAATGAAATCATGGGTTTGCCATATCCAATTAGGTCATACCATTGTGAAGGTGGGATGGGGGGGTGTAGGGGGAAACAAATATGGGGAGGGGGGATGAAAGGGCCTAGCGAGTGGTGCTCAGTTCCCCTTAAGTTGAGGGGTAGTGATGAGTAGAATGTAGTTTCAGCAAGGGTGAACGCATTGACTTGGGTCTTAATATAAGAGGTGGGGAGGTGAGATGAACCGGGAAAAGGGAGGTAGGGGAGATCTCATCCTACTTTACCCTTTTTAAATCCTATCCATTTTCCCTTGTTTTCCCTTTTCAGAATTTAGCATTTTTAGTACTGCTCTTTAAATGTAAACAATGCCCCCCCAGAGCTGCTCTCTTCTGAACAGAATTTTATTTTTGCATTGGAACATGTCCCCCAGGGCAGTGCCTAGCTCCCTGTATCCTTTGTTTGATATGGGAGAGCCCCATCCTGTTTTTTAGAAAGAAAAGCAATCCAATGAAAAATGTCATTTAGCAGCAAATGGTATATTTCTCCTTTATAAATATCACATTTTCTGTAGTACATCCTACAAGTATGGCACTTCACTGGTAAGTTTATTCCAAGCAAGCTCCCTGCTGAACAGAAAAACAAAACTAAAATTGAAAAAACAAAATGTCTTCCAGGGCAGTGCCCAGTTCTCCATGTCCTTTGTTTGACAATCCCTTGCCTACTAGAATTAAAAATGGACAGAATTGATTTTAAAGATTTGTCTCCCATTAACTTCAATTAGCTTTGGATTAATGTTCAAATTTAGGAGGAGTTCGGCCAATGCCCTGCAAACTGAACTTAGGTACAATCATCTTATCACTAGTGACCCTGCATTTTTCACATATTGGTGACGGCCACTCCGATCAGATAACTGAGTGCATCACAAATGAGAACACATGTTGCTTGGAGTTCCTTTCTAACTTTAAGTGCTTTGTATTAGTAGTTGCTATGTTCTTGGTTTTGAATGACAGGTATTCATAATGCCAGAAAAATTCAAATTGCATGTCAATTCAGAATTAATATGTTTCCCGCTTTGAAGTTATATGACACACTGCAACTGTTAAGAAATGATTTACAGGTAATATGTAAGTGGTGAAATCAAAATTTTCAAAGTTTTTTGCTGAAATATTAACTTTGATGGCACTCTACAGTTTTTTAAAGTATGTAAAGTGATAATTTTGATACTGATAATGTTTCTCTTAACAATATATTTCACAGTATTTATAAAAAAAGTAATCTCAACCACTCAAAAAAAAAAAAAATTCACTGGAAAATGTTTATACATAAAATGGAAAATTGTGTACTTACCTGACGGTAATTTTCCTTTCCTGATGCAAAGCACGACAGCATATACGCATGGGCTGGCTCCGCCCCCACGCCCAGTTCCAGGAACCGGTTACACTATAAAATCAAACACCTCCCACCAGGCAGCATTCTCGTCACTTATTATCACTGCAAAGTCTTTAGGGAGGGACCTATATGCTGTCATGCTTTGCATCAGGAAAGGAAAATTACCATCAGGTAAGTATACAATTTTCCGTTTTCCTGGCACAAGCACGACAGCATATACGCATGGAACTTAGCAATCACCAAAAAGACAAGGGTGGGAAATTCTGAAGTGTTTAAATTGAGGATTAGCTTTATCCCAATGAATGCCTGACATGTCTTGTAGGTAAAGCTGTTGGGACCACTTTAAAATGGTCCTACATGTGTTAGATGCAGACTATGTCGCAGTTATCTTTTCATTCTGGAGGTACTCCCTTGAGTTCTGTCCATGAATGAACCATCTGTCTAGTAAGCAGTTTCTGTAGTCAAATTGATGGATCTGTCCTAGCCATCTAGCTCCCTTGAACAACTTGATAAGCACAGTACAAATGTTTTACTGGACAGTTACTGTCCCCCACTGTTGTGGTTAGGCCTGAAGAGCCCCTTGTTTGACCTTTATAGAAGGGCCACTTCGACCTCAAACCCATTTCCAATCTTGTGGTAATTCAGACACTTTGTTTGGATAGGCTGGACAGATGATGTCTTAATCCATCTGAAAAAGACGCCGACCACCGTGTGGTGCTGGTGAGGAGACAAGAGCCCCCCCTGCCTGAAAATGGTAACAAGGTTGATTACACTTGACACTTGGATATCTGAGACCTTTCCTCTAGCCATACACAGACTACTGCTTCTGAGTTACCGGCCACCCTGAGGAAATCCTTTCCAGATGAAATGGAGAGTAAGACAACATGTCATTCACTATTTGGAAGACCCAAGGGAAGGGTCTGCCCAGGTCTCGGATTGGTTACCAAGATATGTAAAGGTTACTGTATGCCAAAGAGTGAGGACACGTTTGAGCCTACCTACTGCTTAATTCCCCGTCCAGGATTACTTGCATCTGATTTGATCGTTCCACCGGGGAACAGAGGATTCCATCCTTAATTCTGCAAGGTCTTCTATGTTCTAGTATACCTGAGTATGGAGTATGTCCGTGTCCTGAACAGGGTTTAACCCTAAAAGTGAGGTCTCCAGATGAGTCTTTACTTCTTGATCTTCAGCATCTAGGAATACCTTGTGTAAGTTTGGATGATACCGTTGACCACGTTGTGTGAGGTTTTAGACTTCAGGAAGGTGACTAGGAGGATCCTGACTCCGCACTGTACCTGAGGATATCCTGGCCTGCAGGCCACCATTATCCTTCTTGCTACTGGATGAATGTGGACCCTGATAAAGGAGCCTGGAGACCGAGATGGATATACCCATTTGCTGATCGGCAGCCCCCATTGGATGTTGGTGGTTCCACTGCTTCCACCTCAGGGAAGCCATCACAGTTAATTTCAGGTTGATATCCTGATAGCCTTCTTTGCTGTAGCGAATGACTTGGACTGCTTTTTGGTTTCGACCTCCAAGGGCTTGTATCTTATGGTGTTTGACCAGAAGTTTTTAGGAAACCAAACCCCAAAGGGAGATGCCTGACAAAAGTTGACTTGTTTGCCTCCCTTCTTGACAGTGACTATAGGCTCTTGTTGTTCTGCTATTGTTTCACGCATAGCTGAGGCTCCCTTTGTTGTGATTTCAGAGCGACTTCCACTTACAAACCATTTCCACTCTGATCTTGTTCTTCCTTGGCATGGCTGCCCAACAAGTAACTAGATTGGTATGCCAGGTAGCTGTACAGCTGAAAGACCTGACTGGCTTGGCCACCATCTAGGTCTCCCTCATGGAGTCACTTGCTCCTGGTGCAGGAAGCAAGGCTTTCCATGTTATAGAACCCGGTAGTTCTATATCTTCCAGTGAGACCCTGAATCCTCTGGATTACTGGATTTTTTTATGTCATTTTAGAGAAGTATGTGTCGTCTTGTAGGACAACTCATCCGGGTTAACTGACCTGCCCGGACTAGCAGCTCAACGCTATACCATTCTGCCTCCACCATGACTGAATTGCCTCAATGGCCACCTTATTCTGCTCTTAGGACCCAGGTTACTGAAATGATTTTAACAGTCGACCACCACACGCTACTCAATAGTAGTATAAGTCTTCTTCATTCACATCCGTTCACTGTTCCAGAGCCCCTGCAAAGGATATTGATTCTGGAGGCAGACGTCACGCCTGGTTCTTCTGGTGGAAACTCCTAGACCGACCTCTTTGAGGTAGAGGTACCCCTTAACAACTTTGGTTGTTTGATTGGCTTAGTATCTGAGGTTTAGTGAACAGAGATCCAACAGCGTTACCTCGGCTTTATGAGACTTACCTCACTGGCTAGTCTGATCAAGACTCCTTAGCCAACTGTTTTGAGGTAGAGGTTCCCTTTAAGCACACCTACCTCTGGACCATTGGAGACTTTAGATCTTCGCAGTCTCCGCCCCATTTTCTGCCGCCTCTGGCCTGAAACTTGGCATCGCATCTTGGCGGCCGCACAGCCACCACAATCCCAATATCGCTACGATGATTTGTAGTGAGTTTCTACTTTGTCTGCCTCTCCTGTCATTTAACTCCATAGCGACTCCTTTAGAGATAAAGAGGGCCTGTCTCTGTTGAAGGATCAGGTTGCTTTTCCCCCTATTGACAGTGGTGCTGGTGTTGAGGGCTGGGGAGCTTTGCAACCCATATGCCCATATTGTGCACTCTTTTTTTTTTTTTTCAGATGTACTTACCTGCCCTCACCTTAGTGAACATGGCTGGTCTCTATGTAAGCTGATCGTTTTTGGCTCACCCCTGAGCTAAAATACTAGCGGTATAATCTCTGGAAGTATTGTTCATTCCAGCAGTAAACTACTAAAAGTAACTTAATCGCATATCCACCTGTGGTGTATCCTACAACCCCTGGCATCTCCAGGCAGTCTCACATCCAGTCACTAACAGGCCCGACCCTGCTTAGTCTCCCAGATCAAATGCGATCTGGTGCGTTCAGGGTGATACGGCTGTAGGCCCCTAAGTAGCCCCAGACCACATACTCCCCTGCAGCCCTTTGCAGAGTCAGAACGCCATTCACGCATATGGAGGATACCGTCTGCCCCCGGCACCGAGGTCCCAGAGCCCGCAGCCAGCTAGTCGCAGCCAGTCGCAGCACCCCAGGAGTCTCCGACTACCAGCAGCAAACAGACCCCCCTGAAATTGTAGGTGAGGTGTAAAGGCATTTCAGGCCAAAATGACATGATTTGATGCTAACAATCACAGGATCTGTGCATAAAACTAACATGTAAGCAATAGCAGTCAGTACATATGTCAGTTATTGGTTATGCTGCATCATTTATAAGTCACATGGAAAGCAGTAAGGGTTAACAGACCCCATACAATTGGCACTAGTAGGTTACCTACCTAAGACAATGTCCTGTAGAGGATATTATCACAACCAAGCATTAGATCATAAACACATTGCATCGAAGCTGCAGGGACAAGCCTTACTCAGTTCATGGAAAAGTTTCAGCTCAGCACAGCAACACCTGTTATCAGCCTAATCATTAGCAGTCCTGCAGACACAACCGCAGCCTGAACTGACACCATGGACAAACAGCAGTCTTCACCTTGTGATCTCTGCTTAGAGGTGCAGGTTTATTGCATATACCTGCAGACTTCTAATCACATGACTGTAGCTGCATACTATCAATTTGTGCACCATGTGGTGCCTTACCAACTCCATGCCTTATGGCCAACAGGAAGTCCACTGAAAATCCATCCATGGAGACATGATGGAGCAATCCTTAGAGACCATCCGCCTACCACCCCCCAATCCCTGGAACATGGGGGGGCCTCCCCCATCTAGGAAGATTTACCCCCTGTACAGTGGGGAAAGTCGCTAGCAGGAGAATCTGAACCTTCGCGGTTGGCCAGATGAATCCGGCAAGGTGAGGGAAAAAAATTCTGCATTTCAGCATCAGTATAACCAGATGAGCAGTGAGGAAAAAAAGGAGAATGCTGCCTGGTGGGAGGTGTTTGATTTTATAGTGTAACCGTTTCCTGGAACTGGGCATGGGGGCGGAGCCAGCCCATGCATATATGCTGTCGTACTTGTGTCAGGAAAACCAAAGTCCAGGAACACAGACACTAAACCAAATATTTAGGGCAATTAAAAAAGAATAATAATTAAAAACTGAAGACACTGCTGTCCTGAGCTCATAGACCAATGAGATAGATATAAACAAAATACCAGGGAAGGAACAGCGTTGTGACACAGAAAAAAAAAATAGTAATCTTCATAATAAAGTACATAAAAACTATTTTAATCTATCATGAGTAATTTCACAAAAAACAAAATATTGCATGGTGAGAAAACAGTAAAGGAAATAATGCCCTGAGCCAGCTGTGCCAGAGATCTGTGCAGAGGATAACATGGGATCTGAAACTGACAATACTTGAGGGCTGGGGCTGCATGGAAGTTACAGCGGGCTAGGATATATAAACAGCTGTGCCATGGAGAGGGAGATCATAAGCTTGCCACTGGCAGAGGGTCCTAGCTGTGGTCCTGGGAATGCAGGAACCAAAGGACAGTGAGGCTGTGTGCCAAAGCAGGGAAGCTTGAACCCGGCGGCCACTCAAGCCGTGTTTGATGCCCAGAAATGATGTCAGCGCCTGACAAAAGTTAGGTAGAGAGATCCATGGGCTAAGAGCTAAGGGCAAAGCCCAGACTCTGTAATGCTGAAACAGGACTAGAGACACTGGTGCTCGTAGGCAGGGGATAGAGCCAGCAAAGTGAACACAGGACTACATGTTTCAGGGTCCGGCCCCTTCATCTGGTTATCGGAATTGTCAGCAAGGAGCGGGAACTTATATTGAAACTGAGCAGGAAGGGGGCAGGGAAAGCTGAATACCTGTGTCATCCATGATGCCCCACCCCTAGGGATAGGAACAATAATAATAATAGCAATGCTTATGATACAATACAATCAATGAAAATAAAACAATCGATAATTAATAAAGGTGAATTTGAGATCAGAAATAGGCATCAGAAGATATATTAGTGGATAATTCATAGTGAATAGTAATAGTTATCGACAATTGCTGATGACCGACAATAATTTGCTGAATCTTAAAATAAATCCACCAACAAATAGAGATTAATAGAAATTATGATCAGACTGGGGGTTAGACATTCTGCACACTTACATACACATGCATGCATGAGGACCAACATGCACACCTGATGTAAGCAAAAGAGATTTCTTATGAACCAGTTTATCCTCAAACTTTTGTAAATTCTGTGCGAGAGTCTGGGATCACTTATCAAAAAGACAGGAAGTGGAAAAAGGTTGGAGTTGGGTCTCACAGAATGTGACTGTTTGTTTGGCTCCAATTTCCAATTCCTCTGCTGAATAATAAGTTGAATCCATTTGTTGGTACAAAAGAGAAAAGATACCAGTCCTTTCTCAGATCCTCATCCAGAAAACCACACTGTTTCTTGACTCTTAGGCCTCTGGGGGTGATTTTAAGTTAGAAATATTTTTCCAGAAAGGCCTTGTCCCACCATTGTACACTCTCATACTGTCAAGCTCTCTGAAGAGTGAGAGAGGCCTTTCTCTTATGGATCTCAAATTCCTCGGTTTGAGGAGGTTGGGATCCGTCGGTGGTAGTTTTATTTGTCAAAACTGTTGCTAAGACAGATTGTGATGCCTCATTATTGCTGATGGTGGAGTAGGAACGGGAAAGGGAAATTCAACCTAGACAGTCTATCTAAAGACATATTGGAAGAGAGAAAAAATAAACACACACAACAACAACTCCCAATCGCACGCACACAACAATTACGTTTTGCAGTTAAGGTATCTTAACATATAGAGCATATGGAATGATCTAGTCTCAGCTGAACCAACTTGGAAGTGTATGCAATGAACCAATACATGTTAAACATGGCATAAAGATACATCCATAATGATGTTTAAAACATTCTGAGGTTAAGAGACCCTCTAGGAATAGGATCTTGCAGCCATATGGAGGTCAAAAAGAGTCCAAACATAAAAGCAAAGTCCAGGCGCATAGACACTAAAGCAAATATTTAGGGCAATAAAAAAAAAAAACGAAAAACTGAAGAGGCTGCTGTCCTGAACTCATAGGCCAATGAGATATACGTATATAAACAAAACACCAGGGAAGGAACAGCACTGTGCCACAGAACCAAAAAAATAGTAATCATCAGAATAGAGTACATAAAAGCTATTTTAATCCATTATGAGTAATTCCATAAAAACAAAATATTCCATGCTGAGAAAACAGTAAAGGAAATAATGCACTGAGCCAGCTGTGCCAGAGATCTATCCAGAGGATAACATGGGATCTGAAACTGACAATACCCGAGGGCTGGGGCCGCATGGAAGTCACAGCGGGCTGTTTCATCACATATTCCACCCAATATGTAACATATGTCCTGCGGTGCCCGTGCAACCTTTTGTATGTGGGACGTACCATCCGGACCCTACGTACGAGGGTTGGCGAGCACAGCAGGTTCATCAAAGATGGTGAAAAGGAACATAGCATCCCACGTCATTTTGCCACTCATCATGGTAGGAATTTTAAAGAAATGTCAGTCCTTGCTATAGAGTTTATACCTGCAGGTGGACTGACTAAAAATGAGAGATTTCTGTGTTTTTTTTCAGCGATAAACCCTATGAATATATAAATCAAATACCCTTTTGCCCCCATGGTTTAAACAAAGAACTCGAGGTTCGTACAGTGATCTAATGATATCCACCCGTGTTAGCCATTGTATTAATAAGTTCTTCTCTTTTTCTTACATCAGGTGTGCATGTTGGTCCTCATGTGTAAGCCCCAGTCTGATCATCATTTCTATTAATCTGTATTTGTTGGTGGATTTATTTTAAGATTCAGCAAATTATTGTCGCTCATCAGCAGTTGTCAATAACTATTACTATTCACTATGGATTATCGACTAATAGATCTTCTGATGCCTATTTCTGATTTCACATTCACCTTTATCAATTATCAATTGCTTTATTTTCATTAATTGTATTGGTATCATAAGCATTGCTATTATTATTACTCCTATCCCTATGGGTGGGGCATCATGGATGACACAGGTATTCAGCCTTCCCCGTCCCCTTTCTGCTCAGTTTTAATATAAGTTCCCACTCCTTGCCGACAATTCTAGTGACCAGATGAAGGGGCTGGACCCTGAAACATGTAGTCCTGTGTTCACTTTGCCGGCTCTATCCCTTGCCTAACAGCACCAGTGTTTCTAGTCCTGTTTCAGCATTACAGAGTCTGGGTTTTGCAGATCTCTCTTCCTGACTTCCGCCAGGTGCTGGTATCATTTCTGGGCGCTGGGTGTCAGACGTGGCTCGAGTGGTCACTGGGTTCAAGCTTCCCTGCTTTGGCACACAGCCTCACTGTCCTTCGGTTCCTGCGTTCCCAGGACCACAGCTAGGACCCTCTGCCAGTGGCAAGTTTATCATCTCCCTCTCCACTGCACAGCTGTTTATACATCCCAGCCTGCTGTAACTTCCATGCAGCCCCAGCCCTCAGGTATTGTCAGTTTCAGATCCCACTTTATCCTCTGGACAGATCTCTGGCACAGCTGGCTCAATGCATTATTTCCTTTACTGCTTTCTCAATGTAGGGATGTAGTGATTTCCTAAATTCTTTTTGCTGTGTATTGTGATCTGTTAGTGTAGTGATAGTCAGCTGAGCTGTGTGCTGGCTATGCACTCTAAGGGGTTGATTTACTAAAGCTGGAGAGTGCAAAAGCCGGTGCAGCTGTACATGCTAGCCAATCAGCTTCTAACCTCAGTTGTTCAATCAAGCTTTGACAATACAACCTTGAAGCTGATTGGTTTCTGTGTGTAGCTGCACCAAAATTTGCACTTTCAAGCTTTAGTAAATCAATCCCTAAGTGTCCAGTGATTATTCTCAGTCACATGCTGTGCCAGTGATCTCCAGCAAGGGGTGCTAGAGATATTGCGGCACATTATCACAGAAACCTGGCTCCACTAATGCGATTCTCCTTCTCCTGCTTCCCTCTCCCACGGTGGCCTTCTCTGGACTCACTCCCCTAGGCCTAATGGACACAAGGGAGGTGGAGTGGGATTCCTCTTATCCCCGCTGAGCACCTTTCAGGTTCTTCACTCTCCTCCCTCTCTTTCACACTCATCATTTGAAGCCAACTGTATATGTCTATTCTCTCCAACCTCTTTAAGAATTGCTGTGATCTACCAGCCTCCTGGACCACTGTCAACTTTCTTGATGAATTTTCTGCCTGGCTACCCTACTTTCTATCTTCTGAAATTCCCACAATCCTTCTTGGGGACTTCAACATCCCAGTTCACACTAACACTACTGCTACTTCTAAATTTCTTAGTCTAACTTCCTCATTTGACCTGAAGCAATGGGTGCAGGCTCCTACTCACACTGACGGGAACACCCTTGACCTTGTCTTCTCCTATCTATGCACTCCATGCAACTTCTCCAACAATCCTTTTCCCCTCTCCGACCACCACCTTATTAGTTTCTCTCTCTCCCTGTCTTGCACCACCTTCCCTCCAATCGCCTAACCGTCACCCGTAGAAACCTTCGCCAACTCAACACTTCTCTCCTCTATTCTGCTACTGACCACATCTATGAAAAAAATCTCACCCCTGTCCTGCCCCAACCAAGCCACTGCCATCTACAATAAATCCTTGTCCTCCACCCTGGACGAGCTCGCTCCCCTCACCACACACAAAATCAAGACTCGGCCCCTACAACCCTGGCAAACAGATGACACCAGAAACCTCAAAAAGCGTAGCCGCGCCCTTGAGCGTCTGTGACACAAGACAAAGTCCCTCAAAGACTTCAACCAATACAAATCTACCCTCCATAAATACAATTCTCACCTCCACACTGCCAAGCAGACCTATTTTACCACTCTTATTAACACCTTCTCATCCAGTTCCCGTCAACTCTTCTCTACCTTCAACTCCCTACTTCGTCCTCCACCGTTTCCGCCCACTAACACACTCACTGCCCAAGAGATTGCTAATCACTTCAAAAGCAAGATTGACACAATTTGTGACGAAATCTCCACTCTACAGGCATCTTCCCCGGTTAACACCCCATGTCAACAAGCACACTCGACACTATCCTTATTCATACCTACTACTATAAACGAGGTTGCTAAACTCCTTTCTAACGCCCACCTAACCACCTGTCCACTGGACCCTATTCCCTCTCAAATACTACGCTCACCCTCTGACTCTATCCTGCACTCTCTAACTCATATCTTCAATCTCTCACTCTCTTCTGGCATCTTCCCCAATGCTCTAAAACATGCATTGGTCACCCCTATACTCAAAAAGCCAACCCTGGACCCTACTGATCTAAACAATTTGCACCCTATCTCCTTGCTCCCCTTTTCCTCCAAACTCCTTGAACGCCTAGTCTACAACCAACTGAGTGACCGCCTTGTTAAGAATAACCTTCTGGACCCCCTTCAATCTGGATTTCTCCCTCAACACTCCACAGAAACTGCCCTTCTTAAACTCACAAATAACCTACTAACCGCAAAAAACAATGGACGCTACTCTGTACTCCTACTCCTGGACCTTTCGGCTGCCTTTGATACTGTTGACTACCCCCTCCTCCTCAAAAAACTCTACTCCCTCGGTCTCCATGGCTGTGCTCTTCAGTGGCTCTCGTTCTACATATCCCATGGCACCTTCAGCGTAACATACAACTCTACCTCCTCCTCTCCTCTTCCTTTCTCTGTTGAGGTCCCCCAAGGTTCTGTTCTTGAACCTCTCTTATTTTCAATATACACCTCTACCCTGGGTCGGCTGATAGCCTCCCACGGCTTTCAATATCATTTCTACGCTGACGATACCCAAATCTACCTCTCCACCCCCCCAACTTACTCCATCAGTCTCTTCGATGTCACTAACTTATTAACAAACATATCTGCCTGGATGTCACACCACTTCCTCAAACTCAACTTGTCCAAAACCGAACTCATAATATTTCCTCCTCCACGTGCCATTTCCCCCGACTTCTCTGTCAAGAGCAATGGCACAACCATCCACCCATCGCCACATGTCAGGGTGCTTGGTGTTATCCTGGACTCTGAACTCTCCTTTTGGCCCCACATCCAATCACTTTCTAAGGCTTGCCGCCTCAATCTCCGCAACATCTCTAAAATACGTTCCTTCCTAACCAATGAAGCCACAAAGCTCCTGATTCACTCCCTGGTCATCTCTCGCCTCGACTACTGCAACTCCCTCCTCACTGGCCTACCGTTAAATAGACTAACCCCCCTCCAGTCCATCATGAATGCCGCTGCCAGACTCGTCCACCTTACAAACCGTTCAATGTCTGCCACCCCTCTCTGCCAATCCCTCCATTGGCTGCCACTCACCCAACAAATTAAATTCAAAATACTAACAATCAGCTACAAAGCCATCCACAACTCTGCTCCCAGCTACATCCCCAGCCTAGTCTGAAAATACCAACCTAACCGTCCTCTTCGCTCCTCCCAAGACCTCTTGCTCTCCAGCTCCCTCATCACCTCCTCTCATACTCGCCTCCAAGACTTCTCCCGAGCCTCTCCCATCCTCTGGAACTCCCTACCCCAATAGGTCAGACTGTCCCCAAATCTATCCACCTTCAGGCGATCCCTGAAAACTTTTCTCTTCAGGGAAGCCTATCCTGCCACCACCTAACAACTACACTCCTTATTTTCTCAATCAGCTCATCCCCCGCAATTATTGCCCTTTCTTATCATTTAACCCTCCCTCCTAGATTGTAAGCTCTTACGAGCGGGGCCCTCTGATTCTTCCTGTATTGAATTGTATTGTAATTGTATTGTCTGCCCTAATATTGTAAAGCGCTGTGCAAACTGTCGGCGCTATATAAATCCTGTATAATAATAATAATAATTATAGATATTTAATACCTGGCCAATCAGAAGGCCTGGGGAGCTTGTTGAGCATGCTGGGAGAGCTATTAAGTATCTGAGTCACTTCCTGCTCCTCCGAACTTTCCCGGAGAAGATGTCCGTGTGATGCACGTATCTAGGCCTCAGGCCTTAGGGCCTAGGGGTATGGAGTGTTGAGGGATCTCCTGTCATGGGAGGTGTCCCTAAGCTGCTGGCTGAGATGAAGTGCTACTGGCCATTAGGGAAGCAAAGCTGCAGTTGTCCTACCACAGGGATGGTGAGAGATCGACCAAGCTGGTAAGCAACACATGAACATTCCCACTGCTGTCCTGCCTTGTATCCTAAGACTGAGAATACACTGGAACCTCAGTTGACAAGGAGCCACATTTATGAGATGTATTCTATCCAGCAGAGTTCTGTGACAGAAGGATTGATATTAGTGAGAAGACCATGTATGGGATCAGTGACTGTGTATTGTTAATGGAACCCTCAGGTATCCTGTGTTCCCTCCTCCCCCCTTCCCACTCTTCATGCACGTGCATTATTAAAACATCTAAAATGTATTCAAAGTGACTGGCGCCCTTAACTAATCCACCACCATCCAGGAAAAAGGACTTTCACCCTGAGAAGGAGTATGCCTGGGACATTTATCACCAAGTAAGTTGGTCTGGGACATTCACATGTACCTATTGGGCATCAGTAGAGCCAAATCTGCCTGGACTGGTTACCGATAGCATTACATCAGCATGGAATATCTTGTTTTTATGGAATTACTCATGATGGATTAAAATTGTTTTTATGTACTCTATTCTGAGGATTGCTATTTATTTTTTTTCTGTGGCACAGTTCTGTTCATTCCCTGGTATTTAGTTTTACTGAAAAATGTTTCCAGATTGAAGAAAGGGAAACTTTTTTTGCATTAAAAATCTTGCCAAAAGATGTACATCTCTTTAAACACTGCAATTGCAGCAAAAATACATGTTGATCCTGCCAGAAAGCCAGTGAGACAATCATTTCTGTATACTCAACCCTGTCTAGTTCCCCTCTGTGAACTACAAAAACTCCTTGTCTCATGTTAGGAAGAATAAAATAAGGGGGGCATTCTATAGTTTTGTTCTAATGTAACAATACTTCTCCACAAATACAGCATGTCATCAAAGGATTGAAAAGATCACCAGGTTAAAGTGGATGTGCATCCCCTCATATACCCAGTGAAGTAAATAGCCTCAGGTGATACACAGAGATTAAACAAATCCTCCCACATAAGTTTTACTTGTTTATCTGCAGTCTTCTCTTGTCTACAACCAAGGCTGGCTTTAATATTGATTGGACCCTGGGCAAACATTTTCTAGCCCCCCCCATGCAATTTCGCTCTCCACCTGCTTTGAGACATACAATAAATAACAGCTAGACTCAAAATCAGTCCACAGAATCAGATCAGGCATCGATTGTGATTGGTTGCCAGAGGTTACAGCATATCATTACCGCTTACTGACTGGTTGCTAGAGGTTACAGCACAAATTACAGTTCACTGATTAGTTGCTAGAGGTTAAAGCACATGATTTCTGCTGGTTGTTAGAGATTACTGTACATCAATACTGCTCACTGATTGGTTGCTAGAGGTTATAGCACATCATTACTGCTCACTGATTGATTGCTAGAGATTACAGCACATGATCTCCTCACTGCCCGCACACCATGGACTGGGGAAAGCAAAGTCACATTCCTGACACTACAGAAACATGCTACCCTTTAGCAGACACACAATAGTGCTTTCAATTGTTAGTGGAACCCTCACACATCTGCTGACATGTGCTGTGGCATTGTGTGATTTTGAAAAAGGCTTAAGGACTTTTGTTCCGTATTTCTAGCACATAGAGCAGCCCATTGAAATGAATGGGTTGCCCTACATGTGACCTACATCTTTATCTACCCTGTCAGTACACCTTTTCTTCCTAAAACGCCTGCTAACCTCTGCACCCCAAATCTCCCCCTTCCTCTACACTCAAACCCCCCCTTGCCTCCTCTGCTCATCTTTGCACCTTCCTTACCTCTATACATCCCCTCCTTGATCACCTGTGCACCCCAAACTGTAATTCCTTCTCTGCCTACCTCTGCACACCCCACACTACCCTCTCCCCCTCCACCAGCTTGCTTACCTTTGCAGAACAGGCTGATGTTAGGCTTAATGACAACA
>BLSH010249787.1:87018-101105 GCA_018402905.1 Glandirana rugosa
ACATATTTACAGTGACTGTTCCTTCCCCAATTGGACGTCCTCTGGTAGATCAGCTAATGACACAAGCGACACACACAAGATTAACCCCCAACCCGACGGTCCCCGTTCTGTCTAGATTGATTAGGGCTCATGCCCCTAGTCATCTAGACAGTACGGGGGGGAGTGTCTTACTCTTTGGTTACACAAATGTAACCGCCGAGGGTCAAGACCGAGAGACTGTCCGCTAGTGCCCAGTGGCCACCTGTAGTTGCCGCTAAACACTATGTCGCGGTGTAACGTTGTAATTTACGTACCGCCCGCCAGCCCTGGACCAATTTGTAAAAACATGACAGGTTGTGCGTGTACATGGGGGCTGGGGGCTATGAAAAAAAGGGGGGGGGACTTTTTATTTTTTTAAAAAGTTTTATTTTGTTTACATAACTTTATTGCTATTACGAAGAGGATTATAAGGATGGTAAAAAAAATGAATTTGGGGATAGTATTGCATGAGCGATTGTCAGTCAAATTATCACAGTACTGAAAAATGGCCTGGCAATGAAGGGGTATTACAGGACAGTACAAAAATGTTTAACCAGGTCCCGACCGCCCGCCATGCATTTAATGTTGCAATGTGGCGCTGTATCACAAATCGCCGTTGATGTCCACCGGTGACCCGTGATCGCCTGTCAGAGAGCCAGAACTGGGAGCCGCCAATGTAAACACATTGGTTTCTCATTCTGTGAGGGGGGGCATGACAGATCTACTGATCCCCGTACTCGGGATTAGTTAGATCTGTCTTGCCCCTGGCAGCCCAACCCCCAATTAGAACACACACAGCGAACACAGTAATCGACTAGATGGTCTCCTGCAGGTTAACCCCTTCCTTGTCAGTGACATTTATACAATAATCAGTGTTTTTTTAGATCTGATCGCTGTATAAACGTCATTGGTCCCAAAAAAGTGTCAAAAATGTCCGACATGTCCGTTCGCAATATCGCCCCGATAGTCCTGATAAAAATCGCAGATCGCCGCCATTACTAGTGAAAAAAAAAAATAGTGAAAACACCTTAAATGAATTCTCATGGCTTATACAAACCAATAAATGTACGCATATTGCGATTTTTTTTCACCAAGAATATATATGCATTATAGCAAAAAGTAAAAAATATAGTTTTTGTTTTTCAAAATTGTCTCTCTTTTCTTGTTTATAGCAGTGATCGGAAATGACGCAGAGGTGATCAAATACCACCAAAAGAAAGCTCTATTTGTGGGGAAAAAAGCATGCAAATTTTGTTTGGGTACAACGTCGCACGACCGCGCAATTGTCAGTTAAATCGACACAGTGCCGAATCCCAAAAAGTGCTCTGGTCCTAAACTGGGAATTCCTTCCGGGGCTGAAGTGGTTAAATAAAATAAATACGTCCGAAAAAAAGAAAACGAATACAGCTACTACCTCTAAGGACTGGTAATCTGCAATATATATATTTTCTGTTTTTTGATTTACAAACACTAATTGGTAAGATACCTTTTTGGATTCCACAATAGAGAAGTGTGTGATATGTAATAGAAGAGCAGACTACACTCTAGAGCTCTCTATATTAACTGAAATAATCAATATGGATCTGTTATAAAAGGAGCCTGGTGCAGCAGTTCACATTCCCTGCCACTCATTATTAGATCAGTTACTAAAAGGAATCATTGTAACAGCAATACATTGTATTTGTGTGGTTAGTTGATCTAATTGGAAGTGTCAGGGGGGCAAGGATGGGGGGCTGGGCTTCAACCAACAGTTCAATTTAGAAGGAAAATAATTAGAATTTGTAATTTTTGTAAAAGAGCAAACATGATTAGAAAAGGTGAATTGACTGATAGCGCTTGCTCCACCAACAATGTGTGCTTTTTACCTTTTGTCTATAACACGAATTATAAAGTTACCATAACCGAACTATATGAAAATGAAATAAAATGTAAATGCAATAAACAAAACATACAATTTGTATAATAAATTTGTGTAATTCCGCGCTTAGGTAATAAAAACGTGTGGCTGCTGCCTACCTCGGAAACTCCACTAGGTGAAGTGATGGTATGGTGTATAGATATGGATGGGTGAATGGGGCTGCCAATATTCGTAAAATCTACAAATGTGTGGTGACCACAATCAATCAAAACAAATTGTTAATAAAACTAATTTATCGTATTTACGCTATGAGTGACAATCTTTCCCATCCATCCATATGTGGAAACATCCTATGATTCAACATGCTACGGAGGAGGCTCTTCCCCTGGGCACTAAGACCAAAGGCAGATCAGCTTACATGCGATTTACCCCTGCAGGGGTGTCGCTACCTGGTGAGTGTGGAACTCAGAGGGGAGCACGAGTGAAAATCACTTTTTTTGCACAAGTCACTTTGGAAAATCAGAATATAAGGACATTATAATTTTGTCATTTCTTGCTGCCACTATATGGACAATTCGTTTTCCAACAGCATTTCATTTGTGTGATTCATTTATCAATTGATGATCACTTTTGCATTTTTTTTGCAAATCATAAGCACATTGCACCTTTCTGAATAGTATTCTTTTTCACATTGATGGTTTATATGAAAGTTCATGCACATGAGTAATTAAGAGGAATTTGTTTTGATTTATTGTGGTCACCACACATTGGTAGATTTTCAGAATATTGGCAGCACCATTCACCCCTCCATATCTATTCAGCATACAATTTGTATACACATGTGATAATGAACAATCAATGATAAAGTGACAATTAAAGACAATTTTGCAGTCTCTTTTTTGAGTTTTTAAAGTGTCGTCTTTCCAAAAATGATGACAGTGCGTCCACCTCTTGAAAAATGATAAACACTCCACACTCACCAGATAATGTTGATGCCCCTACCTTACAGTAAGGAAAGTCTGTTGGACTTGTAGGTATTTTATTATTATTATTATACAGGGTTTATATAGCGCTGGCAGTTTGCGCAGCACTTTACAGCATTAGGGCAGACAGAACAATTACAATGCAATTCAATACAGGAGAAATCAGAGGGCCCTGCTCATTAGAGCTTACAATCTAAGAGGGAGGGTCAAGTGATATGAAAGGGTAATAACTGTGGGGGGGGAGCTGATGAAGAAAATAAAAGTGCAGTTCTTAGATGGAGGCAGGATAGGCTTCTCTGAAGAGAAACATTTTCAGGGATCGCCTAAAAGTAGATCGATTTGGAGATAGTCTGACAGATTGGGTTAGGGAATTCCAGAGGATGGGAGAGGCTTGGGAGAAGTCCTGGATGCGAATGTGGGAAGAGGTGATGAGGGGACTTGAGAGCAGGAGGTCTTGGGAAGAGCGAAGAGGATGGTTAGGTTGGCATTTTGAGACTAGGCTAGTGATGTAGCTGGGGGCAGAGTTGTGGATGGCTTTGCAACTTGTTAGTATTTTGAATTTAATTAATTGGGGCCGTGGTAGCCAACGCAGGGATTTTATGGGGGACCTGTCCCATTAACGTGTCCTTCGATGGCTCCCACTGATGCAGGGTACCTCCAAAGGTAGTTCACAAACTCCAAAACCATTTAGGCAGATATGTAACAAATGGAGAGGGCTCCTTATAATGTAAAATCTTTTGGTATTATTTTAAAACAATTCATAGTATAAAGGTAAAATGAAAATAAAAAACACCACTGTAATATTAAAAAATGGCCCCTTAATGTTAGGAGTAATGGATGCTGACGGTTACCAGGTGTGCGTTCCAAACTCTGACCCGGAAGTGACGCACGGGAGAGTCATCTTGAGGCGTATCATCATCAAACTGCGACATTCTCAAAAGCAGCAACTATTAAGTTCAAATTGACATACCTAGGCGCGAGAGTTCTTTCTTTTATATTTATGATTTCAAAAGGAAAACTGCAATTAAAGTATAACCAAAGAGAAAACCTTTTGCTTTTAATTCTGATGTTCTTATACCAGTAGCCAAAACTGATGAATAAATTTGTTTTTGTATATGCATTATAGCAAAAAGTAAAAAATATTGTTTTTTTTTTCAAAATTGTCTCTCTTTTCTTATTTATAGTGGTGATCAGAAGTGATCAAATACCACCAAAAGAAAGCTCTATTTGTGGGGAAAAGAGGACGGCAATTTTGTTTGGGTACAACGTCGCATGACTGTGCAATTGTCATTTAAAATGACGCAGTGCCGAATCGCAATAGGTGCTCTGGTCATTCAGGGGGCAAATCCTCCGGGGCTGAAGTGGTTAAACTAGGCAGCTGCTAACTTTTTCAGGATAATTTCTTTCTGAAGTGTGTATGGCTATAATTTAAGATGGGTATTGACCACCTACCCAGATTTACCCCCTTTCTTAAAAAGGCCATTTTTTGCGATATGGCACTGCGTTACTTTAGCTGACAATTGTGCGGTCATGCACCACTGTACCCAAATCAAATTTGTTTTATCTTTTCCCAAGAATAGAGCTTTGTTTTGGTGGCATTTGATCACCACTGGGGTTTATAGTTTTTGCACCATAAGCAAAAAAGACAGACAATATTGAAAAAAAAAAGTTTTTTTTTTGTTCCATAAGGTTTTATTGAAAATAAAGGATAATGATACATACAAAATAATGGGTACAATTGGAGACAAGTGAAAGATTTGTTATACAATAAAGTTCGATCGTTATAGCAAAATGAGTAACTTTTAGAGATAAAACAAACATTAAGAAGTAACATTTCTTGTATGTAAGTATAGATATAGTTAACATCTGTTTGAAAGGGGTCCTGGTATGTAAATGCATTGCCTGTGGTTTAGTAGAATTTGTAGAGAATTGTACATATCTAAGTTGTCAACTTGGATTGATACATTAGAGGGTATCATATATCTTTGTAGTTAAGGAGGGAGAGGAAGAGGTTTGTTGGGGGAATGAGGAGGCAAGGCAACGAGAATGGAATGATCAAAAGGAGCGTCTTGTGGTGCTCTGGGGTTATTTTAGGCTGATCTCCCACAGATACATCGGAAGAAACATTAAGGGGAGGTAGAGAAGCAGGAGGGTGCGAGGGTTTGGTCTGGGGACGGGATATTATTAAACGTATGTTAGTAATATAGTAGATTGGGGGGTAGGGAGTGTATGGGTTGGAGGGGAGGGGGCGTGGGCCAGCCAAGCCCCCTCCCGCTCCCACACGCCGTCAAACCGGTGGTAGTTATAAGGATGAGGTACAGATTGAGGAAAGTGGATTAAGTGTTGTCTATTAGGGGGTCATTTAGCCTTTTGAATTGTTGCCATTTGTACCATGTCTTAGAGAATTTAGAAAGGGTTTCATTGGAGATATTTATGAGTTCTTCTATTTTTTCAATGTAATTCAATCTTCTAAACCACTCCTCTCTCGTTGGAATATTGGTAGAACGCCAATGGTGTGGAATGCAATGTTTGGCAGCATTAATCATGAACATTATTAATGATTTTAAATGTTTTCTTCTGGGTATAGATGTGTGGTGAAGGAGGTAGAATGCAGGAGAAAATTCCGCATTTTCTTTGGTAACATTTAGAATAGTGTCATGGACCATTTGCCAGAAGCTCTGAATCTGAGGACATGACCACCATATGTGGATGAGGGAGCCTCCTTCGGCACCACATCGCCAACATTTGTTGGGGTTAGAGGCGTAGAATTTGTTTAGCATTTCTGGGGTTCTATACCATCTAGAAATAATCTTGTAGTTACATTCCTGTGTTGCTACATTGAGGGAGCCTTTGTGAGCATAGAAGCATATGCGTTTCCAGTCCTCATGTGTTAGAGACTTATGTAAATCTTGTTCCCATGCCGAGCAAACATGCTCTGAAAGCGCTAATTCATCTGTGAATGTGGAGGAGTATAGAGTAGATTTTAGGTGTCTCTGTGGAGAGTTTTTAGTACAAAGGTCTTCCAGGATGGAGAGTTTCTTTGTCCAATGTTTAGAGTTCGGGGGTTTAATGAGGAAGTTCCTAATTTGTATATATGTCCATAGGGGTAGCTTTTGGGGGGATAGTGTGGTGTTAAGGTTATCATACGTGGTTAAGGAGTTGCCAGTGAAGAAGTGCATTGCTAGTACATCTTTTTGAGGCCAGATGTTGGCTAGAAAGGATTTGTTCATTCCGGGGGGGGGGGAGGCTGGATTTTCTCTAAGCGGGGTTAGGGGGCTGAACCAAGGATTTGGGTTATCCTTTTTGAGAATACTGTGGAAAATAGCTATGGATGGGCCTATGAGCGGGTGTTGTTTATTTTGGTGGTTGATGTGTTGTGGTTGTAGCCAGGGCAAGGTATTGAGATTTTGTGGGGAAATGGAGTGTTCTAGTGTCACCCAGTCTTTCACTTGTTTGTGAATGTTCCAGTCTACTATTCTTGTGAGATGCACTGCCCAGTAGTAGCGGCAGAGGTCTGGGAGTGCTAGTCCGCCTTTGCTTTTAGGTAGAGTTAGTCTATCGAATTTTATTCTAGGTTGATTGTTGCGCCAGATGAAGGAGGAACATGTTTGAAGAAACGAATGGAAGAAAGAGTTAGGGATTTTGATGGGGATAGTCTGGAAAAGATATAAAAAGCGTGGTAGGATAGTCATTTTTATTAGGGATACTCTCCCGAACCAAGAGACGTTGAGGACATTCCATTTTTTTAGATCTTCCTTTGTTTCTTTTAAGATAGGTGTGAAGTTATATTGGAAAAGGTTAGATAGTGTGTGGTGGAGTTTGATACCCAAATAAGTGATAGAGTCTTTAGCCCATTTGAATGGGAAGTTGTTTTGGCATTGTTGGACGGTTTTGTGGGGTAGGGTTATATTGAGAGCGGAAGATTTTGAATAGTTAATCTTGAGGTTGGATATTAATTGGAATTGTTCTAGCTCTTTTAGTAGGTTGGGCAGGGAAATGAGGGGTTCTGATAAGAATAATAAGAGGTCATCAGCAAAGGCTGCTATTTTGTAGGTGTGTTCTGCTATAGGTATCCCTTTAATATCTGGATGAAGTCGGATTCTGTTTAAGAGGGGTTCTAGGGTTAAGACAAAGAGAAGGGGAGAAAGTGGGCATCCCTGTCTAGTACCGTTGTGCAATTTAAAGGCGTTCGACAGGTGGCCATTGACGCGGACTCTGGCATGTGGGGAGGATTATAATGCCTTTATGTAAGATAGCATTATTTGGGGGAGTCCAATATTCTGTAGTACAGCATGCATGTAGTCCCAGGCCACTCTGTCGAACGCCTTTTCAGTGTCTAGGGATAGAAAAAAGCCTTGTTTTTCATTCAGGTTGAGCCAGTATAGGATATTGAGGGCTTTTATTGTGTTATCCCTTCCTTCTCTACCGGGAATGAAGCCCACTTGGTCTAGCGATATTAAGGAGGGGATAATAGGGATTAATCGGTTTGCTAATATTTTCGCAAAAATCTTAACATCGACGTTTATGAGAGAGATGGGTTGGTAATTTGTCACTAAGGATGGGTCTTTGTTATCTTTGGGAATGACTGTTATGTGAGCTTCCAGTAAATTTGGAGGGGATTGGGAGTCTGAGCCAAATGAGCGGAACGCAGAGAGGAAATGGGGTTTAAGAATGTCTGAGAATGATTTATAGTACTGGAGAGGAAATCCGTCCGGTCCAGGGGCTTTGCCTGTTTTCATATATTTTAGGGCGGTTTCGAATTCAAGTTCTGTGAGTGGAGTATTTAGCTTGTTTACAAGTTCTTCTGCTATCGGGGAAAAGCCGTATTCTGAGAGGAAGTTTGTTATTAGTTGTCTTCTATGGAAAAAAAAAGATTTTTTACTTTCTGCTATAAAACATGTCCATCCTTTATAAATTTAGACCAATATGTATTCTGCTACATATTTTTGTTAAAAAAAAACAAAACCATAAGCGTATATTGATTAGTTCGCCCAAAAGTTATAGTGCCTACAAACTATGGTATATACAGTGTACTGGATTTTTTTTTTATACTAGTAATGGCGACAATCAGTGACTTATAGCAGGACTGGAATTTGGTGGCGGACAATCAGACACTAACTAGCACTTTGTGGGAACCAGTGACACTAATACTGTAATCGGTGCTAATAATATGCACTGTCACTGTACTAATGACATTTGCTCTGAAGGGGTTAAACATCCTGGGCGATCAAAGGATTAGCTGGGCACCTAACCAGTGTTTTTGTGTAAATGGTGTGCTGCTTTTACTTAGGGAAGTGATAGATTTTATTCCCTGCTTTGCAGGAACACAACATCCATCACTTTTTCCCTGTCAGAAAAGAGCTCTGCCTTGTTTACATAGGCAGAGCTCCGTCCTGTGTGTGTGCCCAATGATCAGCGGATGCCAGCAGACATCCATTAACCAGCACCCGTAGATCGGCTTCTGCTGTGAGTAATCACAGCAGGAGCGACGCACTAATCCCCCTAGGCGGAGGTGCAGAATCAGGTATACAGTATCTCACAGAAGTGTGTACACCCCTCACATTTTTGTAAATATTTTATTATATCTTTTCACGTGACAACACTGAAGAAATGACACTTTGCTACAACAGTGTAAATTTGCTGTCCCCTCAAAATAACTCAACACACCATTAATGTCTAAACTGCTGGCAACAAAAGTGAGTACACCTCTAAGTAAAAATGTCCAAATTAGGACCTATTATGCATTTTCCCTGCCCAATGTCATGTGACTCATTAGTGTTACAAGGTCTCAGGTGTGAATGGGGAGCAGGTGTGTTAAATTTGGTGCTATCACTCTCACTCTCTCATACTGGTCACTGGAAGTTCAACACGGCACCTCATGTCAAAGAACTCTCTGAGGATCTGAAAAAAAAATGTTGCGCTACATAAAGGTGGCCTAGGCTATGAGACATTTGCCAAGACCCTGAAACTGAGCTGCAGTACGGTGGCCAAGACCATACAGCGATTTAACAGGACAGGTTCCACTCAGAACAGGCCTTGCCATGGTTGACCAAAGAAGTTGAGTGCACATGCTCAGCGTCATATCTAGAGTTTGTCTTTGGGAAATAGACGTATGAGTGCTGCTGGCATTGCTGCAGAGGTTGAAGGGGTGGGGGTCAGCCTGTCAGTGCTCAGACCATACGCCACACAGGGCATCAAATTGGTCTGCATGGCTGTCATCCCGGAAGGAAGCCTCTTCTAAAGATGATGCACAAGAAAGCCCACATACAGTTTGCTGAAGACAAGCAGACTAAGGACATGGATTACTGGAACCATGTCCTGTGGTCTGACGAGACCAAGATAAACTTATTTGGTTCAAATGGTGTCAAGCATGTGTGGCAGCAACCAGGTGAGGAGTACAAAGACAAGAGTGTCTTGCCTACAGTCAAGCATTGCAGTGGGAGTGTCATGGTCTGGGGCTGCATGAGTTCTACCAGCACTGGGGAGCTACAGTTCATTGAGGGAACCATGAATGCCAACATGTACTGTGACATACTGAAGCAGAGCATGATCCCCTCCCTTTGGAGACTGGGTTGCAGGGCAGTATTCCAATATGATAACGAAACCAAACACACCTCCAAGAAGACCACTGCCTTGCTAAAGAAGCTGAGGGTAAAGGCGATGGACTGGCCAAGCATGTCTCTAGACCTAAACCCTATAAAGCATCTGTGGGGTAATCTCAAATGGAAGGTGGAGGAGCGCAATGTCTCTAACATCCACCAGCTCTGTGAGTGGAAGAGGACTCCAGTGGTAACCTGTGAAGCTCTGGTGAACTCCATGCCCAAGAGGGTTAAGACAGTGCTGGAAAATAATGGTGGCCACACAAAATATTGACACGTTAGACCCAACTTGGGCATATTCAGTTAGGGGTGTACTCACTTATGTTGCCAGCAGTTTAGACATTAATGGCTGTGTGTTGAGTTATTTTGAGGGGACAGCAAATGTACACTTTTATACAAGCTGTACACTCACTACTTTACATTGTAGCAAAGTGTAATTTCTTCAGTGTTGTCACATGAAAAGATATAATAAAATATTTACAAACATGTGAGGGGTGTACTCACTTTTGTGAGATACTGCATACAGTTGTGCTCACAAGTTTACATACCCTGGCAGAATTTATGATTTCTTGGCCATTTTTCAGAGAATATGAATGATAACACAAAAACAATTCCTTCACTCATGATTAGTGTTTGGCTGAAGCCATTTATTATCAATCAACTGTGTTTACTCTTTTTAAATCATAATGACTACAGAAACTACCCAAATGACCCTGATCAAAAGTTTACATACTCTGATGATTTTGAACTGATAACATGCACACAAGTTGACACAAAGGGGTTTGGATGGCTATTAAAGGTAACCATCCTCACCTGTTATCTGTTTGCTTGTAATTAGTGTGTGTGTGTGTATAAAAGGTCAATGAGTTTCTGGACTCCTGGCAGACCCTTGCATCTTTCATCCAGTGCTGCACTTATATTTATGGATTCTGAGTCATGGGGAAAGCAAAAAACTGTCAAAGGATCTGCGGGAAAAGGTAGTTGAACTGTATAAAACAGGAAAGGGATATAAAATGATATCCAAGGAATTGAGAATGCCAATCAGCAGTGTTCAAACTCAAGAACTGGAAAATGAGGGGGTTCTGTTAAAACTAAACCACGGTCAGGTAGACAAACTAAAATTTCAGCCACAACTGCCAGGAAAATTGTTCGGGATGCAAAGAAAAACCCACAAATAAATTTAGGTGAAATACAGGACTCTCTGAAAACATGTGGTGTGGCTGTTTCAAGATGCACAATAAGGAGGCACTTGAAGAAAGCTGGGCTGTATGGTTGAGTCGCCAGAAGAAAGCCATTACGCAAATGCTGCAAAGTATCCGGCTTACAATATGCCAAACAGCCCAGAGACAAGCCTCAAACCTTCTGGTACAAAGTAATGGAGTAATGAGACCAAAATGTAATTTTATACCGTGTATTGCCCCCTTTAACATCAATGACAGCTTGTATGGTATTTGTGGATGAGGCTCTTTATCTTCTCAGATGGTAAAGCTGCCCATTCCTCTTGGCAAAAACCGTGGTTTGGTTTCAACAGAACCCCTCATTTTCCACTTCTTGGTTAGAGTTTGAACACTGCTGATTGACATTCTCAATTCCTTGGATATCTTTTTATATCCCTTTTCTGTTTTATACAGTTCAACTACCTTTTCCCGCAGATCCTTTGACAATTCTTTTGCTTTCCCCATGAATCAGAATCCAGAAATGTCAGTGAAGGGGTCTGTCAGGAGTCTATAAACTCATTGACCTTTTATACACATACACTTATTGCAAGCTAACAGATCACAGGTGAGGATAGTTACCTTTAATAGCCATTCACATCCCTTGTGTCAACCTGTGTGCATGTTATCAGGCCAAAATCACCAGGGTTTGTAAACTTTAGATCAGGGTCATATGGGTAGTTTCTGTAGTCATTATGATTTAAAAAGAGTAAACACAGTTGATTAATAATAAATGACTTCAACCAAACACTAACCTTGAGTGAAATAAATGTTTTTGTGTTATCATTCATATTCTCTGAAAAATAGCCAAGAAATCATTATTTATATCTTTTCATGTGACAACACTGAAGAAATTACACTTTGCTACAATGTAAAGTAGTGAGTGTACAGCATGTATAACAGTGTAAGTTTGCCGTCCCCTCAAAATAACTCAACACACAGCCATTAATGTCTAAACCACTGGCAACAAAAGTGAGAACACCCCTATATGAAAATGTCCAAATTGGGTCCAAAGTGTCAGTATTTTGTGTGGCCACCATTATTTTCCATCACTGCCTTAACCCTCTTGGGCCAGAGCTTCACAGGTTGACACTGGAGTCCTCTTCTACTTCTCCATGATGACATCATGCTGGTGGATGTTAGAGACCCCACAGATGCTCAATAGGGTTTAGGTCTGGAGACATGCTTGGTAAGTCCATCACCTTTACCCTCAGCTTCTTTAGCAAGGCAGTGATTGTCTTGGAGGTGTGTTTGGGGTCATTATCATGTTGAAATACTGCCCTGTGGCCCAGTCTCCAAAGGCAGGGGATTATGCTCTGCTTCAGTATGTCACAGTACATGTTGACATTCATGGTTCCCTCAATGAACTGTAGCTCCCCAGTGCCGGCAGCACTCATGCAGCCCCAGACCATGACATTCCCACCACCATGCTTAACTGTAGGCAAAACACACTTGTCTTTGTACTCCTCACCTGGTTGCCACCACACATGCTTGACACCATCTGAACCAAATAAGTTTATCTTGGTCTCAGCAGACTACAGGACATGTTTCTACTAATCCATGCCTTAGTCTGCTTGTCTTCAGCAAACTGTTTGCAGACTTTCTTGCATCATTTTTAGAAGAGGCTTCCTTCTGGGACGACAGCCATGCAGACCAATTTGATGCAGTGTTCGGCGTATGGTCTTAACACTGACAGGCTGACCCCCCACCCCTTCAATCTCTGCAGCAATGCTGACAGCACTCATACGTCTATTTCTCAAAGACAACTTCTGAATATGACGCAGACCACGTGCACTCAACTGCTTTGGTTGACCATGGCGAGGCCTGTTCTGTAGTGTGTGTAGTGTAGTGTGATGGCCATAGCAGTGGCGGGGGGTGAATGGATCATAAGGGAACCAGCGGCCCTGCTGCCCTCTGAGGGTCAGGGGACACCCAGAAAAGCACTGCAAAAGATAGAAAAGAGGGCGCACCAGCCTTGCGCTTTACCCAAGTAAATTTATTGTAGCCAAAGATAAAATATATACAGTCAGGTCCATAAATATTGGGACATCGACACAATTCGAATGTGTTTGGCTCTATACACCACCACAATGGACTTGAAATGAAACGAACAAGATGTGCTTTAACTGCAGACTTTCAGCTTTAATTTGAGGGTATTTACAAATCAGGTGAACGGTGTAGGAATTACAACAGTTTGTATATGTGCCTCCCACTTTTTAAGGGACCAAAAGTAATGGGAAAGATTAACAATCATAAATCAAACTTTCACTTTTTAATACTTGGTTGCAAATCCTTTGCAGTCAATTACAGCCTGAAGTCTGGAATGCATAGACATCACCAGATGCTGGGTTTCATCCTTGGTGATGCTCTGCCAGCTCTCTACTGCAACTGTCTTCAGTTCCTGCTTGTTCTTGGGGCATTTTCCCTTCAGTTTTGTCTTCAGCAAGTGAAATGCATGCTCAATCGGATTGAGGCCAGGTGATTGACTTGGCCATTGCATAACATTCCACTTCTTTCCCTTAAAAAACCCTTTGGTTGCTTTTGCAGTATGCTTCGGGTCATTCTCCATCTGCACTTTGAAGCGCCGTCCAATGAGTTCTGAAGCATTTGGCTGAATATGAGCAGATAATATACCCGAAACACTTCAGAATTCATCCTGCTGCTTTTGTCAGCAGTCACATCATCAATAAATACAAGAGAACCATTTCCATTGGCAGCCATACATGCCCACGCCATGACACTACCACCACCATGCTTCACTGATGAGGTGGTATGCTTTGGATCATGTGCAGTTCCTTTCCTTCTACATACTCTTCTCTTCCCATCACTCTGGTACAAGTTGATCTTGGTCTCATCTGTCCATAGGATGTTGTTCCAGAACTGTGAAGGCTTTTTTAGATGTTGTTTGGCAAACTCTAATCTGGCCTTCCTGTTTTTGAGGCTTACCAATGGTTTACATCTTGTGGTGAACCCTCTGTATTCACTCTGGTGAAGTCTTCTCTTGATTGTTGACTTTGGCACACATACACCTACCTCTTGGAGAGTGTTCTTGATCTGGCCAACTGTTGTGAAGGGTGTTTTCTTCACCAGGGAAAGAATTCTTTGGTCATCCACCACAATTGTTTTCTGTGGTCTTCCGGGTCTTTTGGTGTTGCTGAGCTCACCGGTGTGTTCTTTCTTTTTAAGGATGTTCCAAACAGTTGATTTGGCCACACCTAATGTTTTTGCTATCTCTCTGATGGGTTTGTTTTGTTTTTTCAGCCTAATGATGGCTTCCTTCACTGATAGAGACAGCTCTTTGGATCTCATATTGAGAGTTGACAGCAACAGATTCCAAATGCAAATAGCACACTTGAAATGAACTCTGGACCTTTTATCTGCTCCTTGTAAATGGGATAATGGGGGAATAACACAC
>BLSH010249787.1:133499-144123 GCA_018402905.1 Glandirana rugosa
CGTCTTTCACACCCGGTAGACACGCGCGAAAGCCTCAAGAGTAGGACGACGACGAGCGGACAGACACGACGTCACCTTAAAGTCTGAAGGGCGAGTGGCGGAGGATACGCTACACGGGTGTTCCACCTTGAGGTGGAACGTTTACGACCTCTCTGACACGCTCGTCGTCGTCCGCTATCATCTCAAAGTCGACGTCGTGTGTACCCAGTCAGCGAGACGCCTTGTCGTGGTGAAGTGGTGGTTACTCACCCGGAGGTATGTCTGGACACATGGTATAACGCCACAAAGCTCATGAGGTGGTTGTAATGGTCACAACTGTTGGTGGAGTACTCGAAACACCGCAATATGGTACACAGGTCTGTATGGAGGCCCACTCATTGGTGGTGAAGTGGTGCTGTTCCGCAGAGCGACTGACCCATGTGTGCTGCAGCTGAAACTCTACTATCGCCTGCTGCTGCTCGCACAGTCTCTCCAGCATTTGCAAGGTGGAGTTCCACCTTGTGGGCACATCGCATAGGAGGCGGTGAGCGGGAAGTCTGAAATTCCACTGCAGCACAGACAGGCGAGCAGCAGCAGGATGAGAACTCCGAAAGCGCGCACAGATGGCCCACACTTTCTGCAGCAGCTCTGACATATCCGGGTAGTTATTTAGAAATGTCTGCACCTCCAAATTCAGCACATGCGCCAGGCAAGGGATGTGCGTCAAACCGGCTAGGCCCAGAGCCGCTACGAGTTTTCGCCCATTATTGCACACCACCAGGCCAGGCTTGAGGCTCAGTGGCAACAATCACTCATCGGTCTGTTGTTCAATGCCCATCCACAGCTCCTGCGCAGTGTGGGGTTTATCCCCCAAACATATCAGTTTTAAAACAGCCTGCTGTCATTTCCCCCTGGATGTGTTGAAGTTGGTGGTGAAGGTGTTATGCTGACCGGATGAGGAGGTGGTAGAGGAGGAGGAAGCGGAGTAGGAGGAGGAGGCAACAGGAAGCAAAGAGAAATGCCCTGCAATCCTCGGTGGTGGAAGGAAATGCGCCAAACTGCTATCCGCCTCAGGCCCACCCGCCACTACATTTGCCCAGTGCGCAGTTAACGAGATATAGCGTCCCTGCCCGTGCTTACTGGTCCACGTATCAGTGGTTATGTGGACCTTGCCACTGATGGCGTTGCACAGTGCACACTTGATCTTGTCCCTGACTTGTTTGTGCAGGGAAGGGATGGCTCGTCTGGAAAAGTAGTGGCGGCTGGGAACCACGTACTGTGGTACAGCCACCGCAATCAGGTTTTTAAAACTATCCCTGTCCAACAGACGGAATGACAGCATTTCAAAGGCCAGGAATTTTGAAATGCTGGCATTCAGGGCCAGGGATCACGAGTGGGTAGGGGGGAACTTCCTCTTTCTCTCCAGTGTTTGGGAGATGGAGAGCTGTAAGCTTCCATGGGACAATGGTGTGGAAATGCTTGAGGACGGTGGCGGACATGGTGGCATTGCTGTCACATCGTCTGTTTGCTGGGTGGCAGGTGACACTGGCACTGTAGAGGTGGAGGAAGAGGCCAAGGCAGCAGTAGAAGAGGAAGCAGGAGGAGCCCAAGACCTTTCTTGGATTTTGAGGTTCAGGCTTAGAACATTTATGCCTCGCTTCAGGCTCTAATGGCACAGCGTGCAAACCACTTGTTTCTTGTCGTCAGCACATTGTCTGAAGAACTGCCACGCCAGGTAACTCCTTTGAGCTGCCTTTGGTGTGCTAGGTCCCTGGGTGTGGTGGGTAGTAACAGGCATACTGTCTAGGGGATGGTCGCTCTGCTTTTGCAACCTGCTTCCTCTTTTGCTGTGCTGGTGCCTCTGTGCGACCACCACCTCTTCCTCCAAACTGCACACGTTACTCGCATGACCTTCATTCCATGTGGGGTCTAGGACCTCATCATCCTCCACATCATCTTCCACCCACTCTTCACCACTGCCCTCCTTGTCAGTCTGCACACTGTAGAAAGCCGCAGCAGTTTCGTCATCATCAGAGATGTGCTGCGGTGGTGTTTCCATGTCCTCATCCTGAAACAGAAGTGGTTGCGCACTCAATGTCTTCCACTTCGGGGGCAGGGCTATGTGGATGGCCCACAGAATGCACACCAGGAGAGTCATCAAAAAGCATAAGAGACTGCTGCATGACTTGGGGCTCAGACTGCTTGGCTGATTTACAAGGGGCTGAGGTGAAAGACATATGGCCATAGGGTTCAAGTGCCAACTCTGAGCTTTCAGCAAGGGACCGGGTGGGAGACAATGTGAAGGAACTGGAGGCATTGTCTGCCACCCAATCTACTATCGCCTGTACTTGTTCTGGCCTCACCATTCGTTGAGCGACATTCAGGCCTACCGTATAATGTTGAAGGTTCTGTCGGCTACTCGCACCTCAGGAAGGTGATTCACTTGTGCGTGTAGCTGGCACAGATCGACCACATGCTCTCCTTGCAACAGGAGCTTCACCAACACCAGCAGCACCAGCAGCACCACGACCGTGACCACGTCCCTTATTTGACGCTCTCCTCATTCTGGACGCAAATGTACTATTTAGCATAAATTTATATTATTTTTTATAACGGAAATATGTCCCTCACACCAGTAGCAGGAACCTCTCCCTATACCAGTATGAGATGATCTTATAACGGTAATCTGTCCCTCACACCAGCAGCAGGAACCTCTCCCTATACTAGTATGAGATGATCTTATAACGGTAATCTGTCCCTCACACCAACATCAGGAACCTCTCCCTACACCAGTATGAGATGATTTTATAATGGTAATCTGTCCCTCACACCAGCAGCAGGAACCTCTCCCTATACCAGTATGAGATGATCTTATAACGCTAATCTGTCCCTCACACCAGCAGCAGGAACCTCTTCCTACACCAGTATGAGATGATTTTATAACGGTAATCTGTCCCTCACACCAGCAGCAGGAACCTCTCCCTATACCAGTATGAGAAGATTTTATAACGGTAATCTGTCCCTCACATCAGCAGCAGGAACCTCTCCCTATACTAGTATGATTTGATTTTATAACGCTAATCTGCCCCTCACACCAGCAGCAGGAACTTCTCCCTATACTAGTATGAGATGATTTTATAACAGTAATCTGTCCCTCATACCAGCAGCAGGAACCTCTCCCTATACCAGTATGAGCTGATTTTATTACGGTAATCTGTCCCTCACACCAGCAGCAGGAACCTCTCCCTATACTAGTATGAGATGATTTTATAATGCTAATCTGTCCCTCACACCAGCGTCAGGAACCTCTTCCTATACTAGTATGAGATGATCTTATAACGGTAATCTGTCTCTCACAACAGCAGCAGGAACCTCTCCCTACACCAGTATGAGATTACTTTATAAAGTTAATATGTCCCTCACACCAGCAGTAGGAACCTCTCCCTATACCAGTATGAGTTGATATTATAACAGTAATCTGTCCCTCACACCAGCAGCACGAAACTCTCCCTATACTAGTATGAGATGATTTTATAACGCTAATCCGTCCATCACGCCAGTAGCAGGAACCTCTCCCTATACTAGTATGAGATGATTTTATAAAGCTAATCTGTCCCTCCCACCAGCAGCAGGAACCTCTCCCTATACTAGTATGAGATGATTTTATAACGGTAATCTGTCCCTCACTCCAGCAGCAGGAACTTCTCCCTATACTTTTATGAGATGATTTTATAACGGTAATCTGTCCCTCACATCAGCATCAGGAACCTCTCCCTATACTAGTATGGTTTGATTTTATAACACTAATCTGCTCCTCACACCAGCAGCAGGAACCTCTCCCTATACTAGTATGAGATGATTTTATAACGGTATTCTGTCTCTCATACCAGCAGCAGGAACCTCTCCCTATACTAGTATGGGATGAATTTATAACGCTAATCTGCCCCTCACACCAGCAGAAGGAACCTCTCCATATACTAGTATGAGATGATTTTAAAACGATAATCTGTCCCTCACACCAGCAGCAGGAACCTCTCCCTATACCAGTATGAGATGATTTTATAACGGTAATCTGTCCCTCACACCAGCAGCAGGAACCTCTCCCTACACCAGCATGAGATGATTTTATAATGGTAATCTGTCCCTCATACCAGCGTCAGGAACCTCTTCCTATACTAGTATGAGATGATCTTATAACGGTAATCTGTCTCTCACAACAGCAGCAGGAACCTCTCCCTACACCAGTATGAGATTACTTTATAAAGTTAATATGTCCCTCACACCAGCAGTAGGAACCTCTCCCTATACCAGTATGAGTTGATATTATAACGGTAATCTGTCCCTCACACCAGCAGCAGGAAACTCTCCCTATGCTAGTATGAGATGATTTTATAACGCTAATCCGTCCTTCACACCAGTAGCAGGAACCTCTCCCTATACTAGTATGAGATGATTTTATAACGCTAATCTGTCCCTCACACCAGCAGCAGGAACCTCTCCCTATACTAGTATGAGATGATTTCATAACGCTAATCTGTCCCTCACACCATTAGCAGGAACCTTTCCCTATACTAGTATGAGATGATTTTATAACGGTATTCTGGCTCTCATACCAGCAGCAGGAACCTCTCCCTATACTAGTATGAGATGAATTTATAACGCTAATCTGTCCCTCACACTAGCAGCAGGAACCTCTCCCTATACCAGTATGAGCTGATTTTATTACGGTAATCTGTCGCTCACACCAGCAGCAGGAACCTCTCCCTATACTAGTATGGGATGAATTTATAACGCTAATCTGCCCCTCACACCAGCAGAAGGAACCTCTCCATATACTAGTATGAGATGATTTTAAAACGATAATCTGTCCCTCACACCAGCAGCAGGAACCTCTCCCTATACCAGTATGAGATGATTTTATAACGGTAATCTGTCCCTCACACCAGCAGCAGGAACCTCTCCCTACACCAGCATGAGATGATTTTATAATGGTAATCTGTCCCTCATACCAGCGTCAGGAACCTCTTCCTATACTAGTATGAGATGATCTTATAACGGTAATATGTCCCTCACACCAGCAGTAGGAACCTCTCCCTATACCAGTATGAGTTGATATTATAACGGTAATCTGTCCCTCACACCAGCAGCAGGAAACTCTCCCTATACTAGTATGAGATGATTTTATAACGCTAATCCGTCCTTCACACCAGTAGCAGGAACCTCTCCCTATACTAGTATGAGATGATTTTATAACGCTAATCTGTCCCTCACACCATTAGCAGGAACCTTTCCCTATACTAGTATGAGATGATTTTATAACGGTAATCTGTTACTCACACCAGCAGCAGGAACCTCTCCCTATACCAGTATGAGATGATTTTATAACGGTAATCTGTCCCTCACACCAGCAGCAGGAACCTATCCCTACAACAGTATGAGATGATTTTATAACGGTAATCTGTCCCTCACACCAGCAGAAGGAACCTCTCCCTATACTAGTATGAGATGATTTTATAACGGTACTCTGTCCCTCACACCAGAAGCAGGAACTTCTCCCTACACTAGTATGAGATGATTTTATAACGCTAATCTGTCCTCACACCAGCAGCAGGAACCTCTCCCTATACTAGTATGAGATAATCTTATAACGGTAATCTTTCCCTCACACCAGCAGCAGGAACCTCTCCCTACACCAGTATGAGATGATTTTATAACAGTAATCTGTCCCTCACACCAGCAGCAGGAACTTGTCCCTATACTTTTATGAGATGGTTATATAACGCTAATCTATCCCTCACACCAGCGGCAGGAATCTCTCCCAACACCAGTATGAGATTATTTTATAACGCTAATCTGTCCCTCACACCAGCAACAGAAACCTCTCCCTATACTAGTATGAGATGATTTTATAATGGTAATTTGTCCCTCATACCAGCAGCAGGAACCTCTCCCTATACAAGTATGAGATGATTTTATAATGCTAATCTGTCCCTCACACCAGCAGCAGGAACCTCTCCCTACACTAGTATGAGATGATCTTATAACGGTAATCTGTCTCTCACAACAGCAGCAGGAACCTCTCCCTACACCAGTATGAGATGATTTTATAACGGTAATCTGTCCCTCACACCAGCAGCAGGAACCTCTCCCTATACTAATATGAGATGATCTTATAATGCTAATCTGTCCCTCACACCGGCAGCAGGAACCTCTTCCTATACTAGTATGAAATGATCTCATTACGCTAATCTGTCTCTCACACCAGCTGCAGGAACCTCTCCCTATACTAGTATGAGATGATTTTATAGCAGTAATCTGTCCCTCACACCAGCAGCAGGAACCTCTCCCTATACTAGTATGAGCTGATTTTCTAACAGTAATCTGTCCCTCACACCAGCAGCAGGAACCTCTCCATATACTAGTATGAGATGATTTTATAACGCTAATCTGCCCCTCACACCAGCAGAAGGAACCTCTCCATATACTAGTATGAGATGATTTTAAAACGATAATCTGTCCCTCACACCAGCGGCAGGAACCTCTCCTTACATCAGTATGAGATGATTTTATAACGGTAATCTGTCCCTCACACCAGCAGCAGGAACCTCTCCCTACACCAGCATGAGATGATTTCATAATGGTAATCTGTCCCTCACACCAGTGTCAGAAACCTCTTCCTATACTAGTATGAGATGATCTTATAACGGTAATCTGTCTCTCACAACAGCAGCAGGAACCTCTCCCTACACCAGTATGAGATGATTTTATAACGGTAATCTGTCCCTCACACCAGCAGAAGGAACCTCTCCCTATACCAGTATGAGATGATTTTATAACGGTAATCTGTCCCCCACACCAGCAGCAGGAACCTCTTCCTACACTAGTATGAGATGATTTTATAACGCTAATCTGTCCCTCACACCAGCAGCAGGAACCTCTCCCTATACTAGTATGAGATAATCTTATAACGGTAATCTTTCCCTCACACCAGCAGCAGGAACCTCTCCCTACACCAGTATGAGATGATTTTATAACACTAATCTGTCCCTCACACCAGCAGCAGAAACCTCTCCCTATGCTAGTATGAGCTGATTTTCTAACAGTAATCTGTCCCTCACACCAGCAGCAGGAACTTCTCCCTATATTTTTATGAGATGGTTGTATATCACTAATCTATTCCTCACACCAGCGGCAGGAATCTCTCCCTACACCATTATGAGGTTATTTTATAACGGTAATCTGTCCCCCACACCAGCAGCAGGAACCTCTTCCTACACTAGTATGAGATGATTTTATAACGCTAATCTGTCCCTCACACCAGCAGCAGGAACCTCTCCCTATACTAGTATGAGATCATCTTATAACGGTAATCTTTCCCTCACACCAGCAGCAGGAACCTCTCCCTACACCAGTATGAGATGATTTTATAACACTAATCTGTCCCTCACACCAGCAGCAGAAACCTCTCCCTTTGCTAGTATGAGCTGATTTTCTAACAGTAATCTGTCCCTCACACCAGCAGCAGGAACTTCTCCCTATACTTTTATGAGATGGTTGTATATCACTAATCTATTCCTCACAACAGCGGCAGGAATCTCTCCCTACACCATTATGAGATTATTTTATAACGCTAATCTGTCCCTCACACCAGCAGCAGGAACCTCTCCATATACTAGTATGAGATGATTTTATAATGGTAATTTGTCCCTCACACCAGCAGCAGGAACCTCTCCCTATACTAGTATGAGATGATTTTATAACGCTAATCTGTCCCTCACACCAGCAGCAGCAACCTCTCCCTACACTAGTATGATATGATCTTATAACGGTAATCTGTCCCTCACACCAGCAGCAGGAACCTCTCCCTATACTAATATGAGATGATCTTATAATGCTAATCTGTCCCTCACACCGGCAGCAGGAACCTCTCCCTATACTAGTATGAAATGATCTCAAAACGCTAATCTGTCCCTCACACCAGCTGCAGGAACCTCTCCCTATACTAGTATGAGATGATTTTATAACAGTAATCTGTCCCTCACACCAGCAGCAGGAACCTCTCCCTATACTAGTATGAGATGATTTTATAACGCTAATCTGCCCCTCACACCAGCAGAAGGAACCTCTCCATATACTAGTATGAGATGATTTTAAAACAATAATCTGTCCCTCACACCAGCGGCAGGAACCTCTCCTTACATCAGTATGAGATGATTTTATAACGGTAATCTGTCCCTCACACCAGCGGCAGGAATCTCTCCCTATACCATTATGAGATTATTTTATAACGCTAATCTGTCCCTCACACCAGCAGCAGGAACCTCTCCCTATACTAGTATGAGATGATTTTATAACGCTAATCTGTCCCTCACACCAGCTGCAGGAACCTCTCCCTATACCAGTATGAGATGATTTTATAACGGTAATCTGTCCCTCACACCAGCAGCAGGAACCTCTCCCTATACTAATATGAGATGATCTTATAATTCTAATCTGTCCCTCACACCAGCAGAAGGAACCTCTCCCTATACCAGTATGAGATGATTTTATAACAGTAATCTGTCCCTCACACCAGCTGCAGGAACCTCTCCCTACACTAGTATGAGATGATTTTATAACGGTAATCTGTCCCTCACACCAGCAGCAGGAACTTCTCCCTACACTAGTATGAGATGATTTTATAACGCTAATCTGTCCTCACACCAGCAGCAGGAACCTCTCCCTATACTAGTATGAGATAATCTTATAACGGTAATCTTTCCCTCACACCAGCAGCAGGAACCTCTCCCTACACCAGTATGAGATGATTTTATAACAGTAATCTGTCCCTCACACCAGCAGCAGGAACTTCTCCCTATACTTTTATGAGATGGTTATATAACGCTAATCTATCCCTCACACCAGCGGCAGGAATCTCTCCCTACACCAGTATGAGATTATTTTATAACGCTAATCTGTCCCTCACACCAGCAACAGAAACTTCTCCCTATACTAGTATGAGATGATTTTATAATGGTAATTTGTCCCTCATACCAGCAGCAGGAACCTCTCACTATAGAAGTATGAGATGATTTTATAATGCTAATCTGTCCCTCACACCAGCAGCAGGAACCTCTTCCTATACTAGTATGAGCTGATCTTATAACGGTAATCTGTCTCTCACAACAGCAGCAGGAACCTCTCCCTACACCAGTATGAGATGATTTTATAACGGTAATCTGTCCCTCACACCAGCAGCAGGAACCCCTCCCTATACTAGTATGAGATGATCTTATAACACTAATCTGCCCCTCACACCAGCAGCAGAAACCTCTCCCTATACTAGTATGAGATGATTTTATAACGGTAATCTGTCCCTCACACCAGCAGCAGGAACCTCTCCCTATACTAGTGTGAGATGATTTTATAACAGTAATCTGTCCCTCACACCAGCAGCAGGAACCTCTCCCTATACTAGTGTGAGATGATTTTATAACGTAATCTGTCCCTCACACCAGCAGCAGGAACCTCTCCCTATACCAGTATGAGATGATTTGATTTTATAACGGTAATCTGTCTCTCACACCAGAAGCAGGAACCTCTCCCTATACCAGCATGAGATGATTTTATAACGCTAATCTGTCCCTCAAACCAGCAGCAGGAACCTCTGCCTATACCAGTATAAGATGATTTTAAAATGGTAATCTGTCCCTCACAGCAGCAGTAGGAACCTCTACTTATACTAGTATGAGATGATCTTATAACGCTAATCTGTCCCTCACACCAGCAGCAGGAACCTCTCCCTATACTATTATGAGATTATTTTATAATGCTATTCTATCCCTCACACCAGCGAGAGGAACCTCTCCCTATACTAGTATGAAATGATTTTATAACGGTAATCTGTCCCTCACACCAGCAGCAGGAACCTCTCCCTATATCAGTATGAGATGATTTTATAACCCTAATCTGTCCCTCACACCAGTAGCAGGAACCTCTCCCTATACTAGTATGAGATTATTTTATAATGCTAATTTGTCCCTCACACCAGCAGCAGGAACCTCTCCCTATACCAGTATGAGATGAATTTATAACGCTAATCTGTCCCTCACACCAGCCGCAGGAACCTCTCCCTATACTAGTATGAGATGATCTTATAATGCTAATCTGTCCCTCACACCAGCAGCAGGAACCTCTCCCTATACTATTATGAGATGATCTTATAACGCTAATCTGTCCCTCACATCAGCAGCAGCAACCTCTCCCTATACTTGTATGAGATGATTTTATAATGGTAATCTGTCCCTCACACCAGCAGCAGGAACATCTCCCTATACTAGTATAAGATGATCTTATAACTGTAATCTGTCCCTCACACCAGCAGCAGGAACCTCTCCCTATACCAGCATGAGATGATCTTATAAAGCTAATCTGTGCCTCACACCAGCAGCAGGAACCCCTCCCTATACTAGTATGATATGATCTTATAACACTAATCTGCCCCTCACACCAGCAGCAGGGACCTCTCCCTATACTAGTATGAGATGATTTTATAACGCTAATCTGTCCCTCACACCATCAGCAGAAACCTCTCCCTATACTAGTGTGAGATGATTTTATAATGGTAATCTGTCCCTCACACCAGCAGCAGGAACCTCTCACTATA
>BLSH010249788.1:10693-21550 GCA_018402905.1 Glandirana rugosa
CCGTCACTTCCCCCATCCCCATCTTCTTGCCTTCCCATATCCCACCCTGACCAGTTTAATGAATTTCACCTATCTACCCATGCGCCGGGCTGCCGAACTCGGGACCAGTATAATGCTTCTTACTCACGTAATGGGGAGAATGGTTATAGAGACCACATGCAATTCCAAACCTTACACTAACATACTTCAATTGGGCTTCCAATAGTGGAAGAAACCTTAACAACTCTACAGCACTTGAATCAAAGTTCAATCTACACCCTTACCTGATGTTCAACGGATGTGAGCCCAGGTGACCGCGAACCATCTAGGTATGGAGGTACTTGTTTAATTGTTGATGTACTTTTTATCTATCTTCGGTTATACCTCTATTTGTTACTATGTCTATGATACAGATCATATGTGGCTTTATATACCGTGGCTCTCTCTGAGATACTATGCGGAGCTAGCCTACCTTTTATTGTCTCTATCTGCCCGAAACATGTACACTTTTATTGGTGCAAACTCGTTATTCTGTATCACCTCTGTTGCCTGCAATTTCTAATAAAAAATTTTTATTGGAAAAAAAAAAAAAAAATGCATACTTATCAGTCCATGAAGTACATAGTTGGATTCTTAGAACCTTGAAGGCTTCACCTTTATTTTCACTCCAACACCGCTATCCTGAATTTGGGAGCCAGCTGTAACTTCCTAATCACTCACATTAGGTCCCCTAGTGCACATGCAGGAGTTCATCTGACTGGGGGAGACTGTCCTGATGCCTCCTTGGATATGTGATATGTATCCCAAGAGGCTTTGGGGGTGTAGCAGACCAAGGGCTATGTCATCCTCACCTCTGTGAGGCATAACGAAGTGAGAAATACCTGTTATAAAAGGCATTTGGGCTACCCCTAAAAATTCTAAATGCGTAATAAGGAGGGGGGAGGGTCAGGATGATGTTATGCCTTAAATGTGAGTGAGGGACCACTTTAACCACTTGCCTACTGGGCACTTTCACCCTCTTCCTGGCCAGGCCAATTTTCAGCTTTCAGTGCTCTCGCATTTTAAATTACAATTGCGCAATCATGCAATACTGTACCCAAATTAAATTGTTATCAGTTTTTGAGATAGATAAGGCTTTCTTTTAGTAATATTTAATCACCACCGTGGTGACTGGAAAAAAACGTTTTCATTGTTTCTGTTATAAAATTTTGCAAATAAGTAATTTTTCATTTTCACTGATGGACACTGATAGGCTGCATTGATGGGCACTAATAGGCTGCATTTATGGGCACTGGTGAGGCGGCAACTATGGGCACTGGTGAAGCTGCATTGATGTGTACTGATGATGCTGCTGTGATGAGATGGCACTGATGGCTACTGATGGCCGCTGGTGAGGTGGCACTGATGGGCACTGATAGGCTGCACCGAGGGGCACTAAGGAGCACTGATGGATACTGATGAAGAGGCCCTGGTGAGGCTGCACTGATAAGGTGGCACTGATATGCTGCACTGATGGACACTAATATGCTGCATTGATATGCTGCACTGATGGGAACTGATATGCTGCAATATTTGGCACTATTTGACACCGATATGGTTGCACTGATAATCAGACCACTGATGATCAGTGCCCTGATTATCAGTGTAAATTTCTGCTGCCACAGGAAAGCTGGTTATTGGCTTTCCTTTACTTACACAGTGATATCACTGAGGAAAGAAAATGTTGATAACCGGCATTTTGTTCTTTAATGTCAATTCACAAAAAAAGTTTATTATCTCATGATCTAGCCATTCTGTATTTAACAAATGTCCAAAATTAGAAGTGAAAACATTTAGCAGCTTTATCACTAATGCTGCTAAATTTTACAGCTCCCTCTCAGGGATACTGGTTATTAGGGAGCAGGTGGCCACCCGCATTTTAAAAGCCATGACTCATTCCCGCCAGTCATTCAGGTGTCAGCTGGAGGCCCTGGGTGAAAGGTGAATGTAAAGAAAAATGTGGTAAATGTGTAAAATAAAATTTTGCGGGGTTTCTCCAAGATTCATATCAGACCCTTATGTTCTGGTATAGAATTTAGGAAGATCCCACCATTTTAAACCAAAATCCTTTCCAGACCATACCATACCTCTCTGGCAAAACACCTTGTTCCAATGTTGATACGGACAAGGTCCTCTTCCACAACTCTGGCCTGCTGGTTGTAGGTGTTTGCAGGCAAGGGGCTAATTGGAATCTGGAAACCCCTAAAAATAAGGAGGCCATTGGATACTATTCCCTCACTCTGTGAATAAGTTGTACATGGTACCTCTGCCCTTTCACAAAATATAAATGTAAATAAGCAGCAATCATTCACCACACATAAATGCAAATAAACACACACTTTTGACAAGTCACTTATTAAACCCCCCAGCCCAACAAAATCTCACAATGCAAATCCACTACCAAACATATTGTCCAGAAAAGAAGATCTATGTCAATCACTATGAACGATTGAATGATACCTGTCGACCCGCCGTAAGAAAAGACCCACTGACTGCCAGCATAATACACTCCCAGTTGCTCCCTTGCCACAAATAACACACAAATCCCTACCACAAATTGTAAACAAAGGGGAATACTGAGTTACGTAATCTAGTATTTAGGGATCGAAATCTAGGGGGACCCCTTATTTGCCCCTTTGTCTGTTATGGCTCATTTTCTCCTTTCTGGGCCAGCCAGGCTTCATGCTTGGGTAGGAACCTGATATGGTTTTTTGGGGGAGAATCCATTTTGTTTCTTGTTTTTTTCGCATATATTTCCGAGTCTGAATCTTGGGGGGTGGAGCTCATGTAGTTTTTTTCATACATTTACTGCCCCTTTTGCTTACATTCACCTGTCAGCCAGGAATCCAACATAGTGGCATATAAATGTCTCCTTTACATTTTTCTACAATATTGTGCTGGTGATACCTTATTACTTGGACTTCATTTTACCAAAATTTTTGACACATGAACTGTAATGCCAACAGCAACCAGATGCCAACTGTTGTTTTAACCTGTAGGCATTAAAATCAAAGACAGAAGTAGTTAGCTATTTTGACAAACGTAAGTGAGTACTTATTTTGACTCATATGTACCGCCAAAGATCAACCTAAAAATTGAATAGCTGCAATTCAGAAAATAGGATTTTACATTCGGCAGAAACTCAAAGCAACCAGAATTTATATAATGCTTACCTAATATTAATAAACTCAAATCTGATTGGATTGAACTTTGCAGATCATCATTGCTTATGCCACTGTTTTAACCCTTTTGCTGTTGGGAACTGCCTCCAAATTTGCAGCATAGGTAGCCAAAATAACTTTGCTATTTGTAGGCTGGGTTCACACCGCAGTACGGAGTGGCTCACAGCAGGGGTCCGGTGTGTCTCCATTCACTGTTCCATGTCTGATTTCAGCCCAAAAAAATGGACCAGAAGACACGCAGGACTCCTGTGCAATTCAACCAGAGATGTTTCAGAGATGTGTGAACCGGTTCCATAGAGAGCCAGCCACAATCTCCTGACATGCGAATTGGATGCTGGGAAACCCGCATCCAATTCATAATAGTGTGAACCCATCCTTAATATGTACATTACAAACTTGAAAGTAAGCAAAAGTTCTTAAAAACTAAAAGCGCAGAACCTATAGAGTTAAAATATGGTACTGTTCTGTACATGCTCCTACAGTTAGCTGTTAAGTGCCTATCACAATCAGTTATGTCAGTCAGGCAGTCAATGCAGCTGATTGATAGGAATTGTTAACCTGCAAGAGGAAATGTTGTTACCTGCAAGATCTCCAGGTAAGAAACTTTTCAATAGAGTGACAAAAATGATTTACCTAAGAAAACTCTATATGGTGAGGCATGATGTCAAACTTTCTAAAAAAGAAAATAAACCATATCAGATAGTTCTTTGACTTCAATAATTTGAAAGCTAATTGGGTATTGAGTAACTGCACTTTCAACTGTCTTTTTAAATTAGCTAAACCATTTTTGATGATTTAATTAGTTGCCATGAGTTACTGCAGTTTACACTGTAGTTTTAAATGAATTAAACAGTCTTTGATGACGTGATCTGATGTAAAGGCTATCACTTTGTAATATTGTGAAGTAACAGAAATCTATTCCTTTTTGCATAAGAAGTGCAACCCATTACACTGGGTAGTATACAGATGTTTTAGTATGCTTTCCTGTTTTCCCAATGCAATTTCCGAGGAAGTCAAAGTACAGTTTATTCTTAATATGTAGCTGGTAATACGCATAATTACTTGCTGCAATCATAGTGATAATCAGCTCTTCAGTTTCTCCCTGCTAATTATAGCAGCTTTTTCTTCCTCTGAGAACTCCACATGAAATAAAACTTAGCATAATGTACTACTGTGTACACTTACGGTTCAGCTCATTCATTCCACTGCTGCGTGATTGACTAGCAGAGGGTAGCGTACCAAACAGAATCTTTATTAATCTGGATACTGGGGCTCACCGCTGGGGTACATACATAATAAAAGGTCTAACTATGCTGTAAACATTTGAAAGCAAAAGATAGAATGTTATTTTATTTGAAAGTTTTAGATCTGCCCTTTATTATGGTAATTCCTGTGGGTATAATTAGCGATGATGCATACAGTTCAAACTTAGAAGGCTAAATATGGTAAGGTCCATCAAAATAATGAAGAAACTATGTTGTAGTTCATAATGGGAACCCCTAGATTTCTCTCCTAGGCTCTAGCTATTAAGAAACACAGTGCACATAGCAACAACACATAGACAAAAATGATGTACACAATATTTCTATTGTTTTCATTGTCAGAAGTGGATATATTTCTATATAGCTGGGGAGCTAATTAGTCAAACAATCCAGAAGAGAGCAGGTACTTTTGAGGAGCCAAGGAACCTGTGCTTCAACTGACCAGAAAACCAGGCAACTAGCTATTTCAGGAGTTTAGAAATGGCAGTCTTAATATTTCACTTCATTAATATTTCCTTTAAGAGGTCCTGGACTGGCAATCTGGTCATTGTGCCTTTGTCAGAAGAGATTATGATTTTGAGGTGTGTCCCTAAGTTGGTATAAACTGTTATGGAATTCTTAAAGTTTTAATATATTAGGAAGAGGATACTCAAAACAATGCAGTGGTGGTCACACAGTGAATTTCACTACAACAAGGAACGTTCTATTTACAGCACTCTGCATTTGGGGTCAGAAAATTCTTGAAGGATAAGTTCACTAAAAATGAAAGTGTATGAATCAGGGGGGGCGTGTCTGGATGAGCATGGAGTAGGACGCTACTGTGGAGAGCTCCCGGGCATCCTTTCTCCATCTGTAGCCATCCTTGCTCCCACAAACCTATCCATTGTTGCAGACCCTCAGTGGCTTCTCCTGGGCCTCCCTGCTGACTATTGGACGCTTACTGTGCCACCCCGGGGCATAGTAGCTGGACGAGGGGCCTGCAGGCAGTGGGTGGCTGCCATCCTAGGCCGCAGACCGGCTGCTCGATTTAAGACCTGGCCCGTTCCGTTCTGCAGCCCGCGACAGGAACGGGGGGTTGCCTGGAACCCAATTGACCACCTCCACACCACCTGCAGCCTGGGGATCGATGAGGTGAGATCCCCCCGCCTGTCTCTACAAACTAGCCAGCAGCACTGGCCTGGGCCTCCGGAGCAGCGGCCATCTTGCTGCACCCAACATCCTCACAGCAGCAGTCTACAGGCCCTCCAGCTACCTTTCTGTCCAGCCAACATAGGCCTTACAGTCTGGGACTTGTGCTACAGCTTGTGCCCCCCCCGGTGACCCTCTCCAGGAGGGCTGGCCTGGCTAATTCCCTTACTTCCAGTAACTGTCGGCAATCTTGCTCCACCCGAGGCCTGCCTATGCCCATTGTACCACACTGAGACTCTGCCTAAGCATCTGGATACCCCTTAGGAGAAAATTTGCTACCAGTCTATTTACTTTTAAGGGTGGCCCTTGAGCCCTTCTCCTATTTTCTGCTGGCTCATCCTCCCCCACTCACATCACTGGTGGCCTTGCATACCACATGTCTCCTGCAAAAATTTTTACAAGTATTATTCTTGCTGCAACCTTCAAAGAGGTTAACCAAGCTACTGCACATTAGCTGCTTTCCCCTATAACCCCCCTCCCTTCCCCCCCTTTTTTTTCCCAATACGGCCCCCCACTCAGTCTAATTGCTGCCATTAGGCAGCGTACCGGGACCTGGCTGATCGCATGGAGATGTAAGTTAACCTCGCTATCAGCTCCCGGTCCCTGCAACATCACAGGACTTTAAGATTTGGCCGATCAGACCCACTTAACTGATATGGGGAAAGATAATAATAACCAGTGACTAAGATAATAAGTGGAAAGAAGTGGCATATGCTTATATTGAATAGAGAAAAAAGGAACAATATGACTCTTTAAATTAAATATTACCAATGTGTATAGCTAGGGTGAAGGGACAAAGTCTATTGATATACTTTGAACTATCCACCTTGAATACACACTGCCAGCATAAGACGGTGAGTGTAAAAAACAAAATGGTGTCAACAATAGTGAGAAAAGTGAGTAGTCTCAACGCCTAAAAACCAATAACTAAATAAATGGTGTGTCTATAGAGAGGAGACCCACCTCCAAAAGACACAAAGACCTATGATATAATAACTAATTGCAGGAATTATACTGTATATAGCAGCTAGTAAAAATGTCAGAATAACAAGAATTCATAATAGAAAAAAATATCCATAAAAAATCATATATATGTTCAAAATAGTTCATAGAAGTTCATATATATATTCAAAGTATGGGGAGCAGTGACTGCTGATCTTATGCTGTTGTGCCACTTTTGAGACGAGCTTGTTGATTACTATGGGTGACTGCTGATCTTATGCTGTTGCGCCACTTTTGAGACGAGCTTGTTGATTACTATTTGGATGTAAGTCCAATACTTTTTATTAATAAACCTGTTTTTACTGATTTACACTATGTGAGGTCTCTTTTCCATTTTTACTTAACCCATTGTGAGAGTTCTCGGAGACCAAGGAAGGTGGAAATTATTTATCTATACCATTCGGAGGAAGACACACAAGATAGTGGAGTACCCGATATCTGAAGCAAGCCGGGTTCCATCCTCTCTGGAGAGATCCTTGTTCCCGATAATTCTGTTGATGCCAATTTTTATTGGCTGTCTGGTAAGCCTTTATTCTAATCATTGATGACGTTCCACAGTTTCCTTGGTGACTCCCTGATTTTTTCCAACTAAAGGACTCCCCATACTTTGAATATATATATGAACTTCTTTGAACTATTTTGAACATATATATGATTTTTTATGGATATTTTTTTCTATTATGAATCCTTGTTATTCTGACATTTTTACTAGCTGCTATATACAGTATAATTCCTGCAATTAGTTCTTATATCATAGGTCTTTGTGTCTCTTGGAGGTGGGTCTCCTCTCTATAGACACACCATTTATTTAGTTATTGGTTTTTGGGCGTTGAGACTACTCACTTTTCTCACTACTGTTGACACCATTTTGTTTTTTACACTCACTGTCTTATGCTGGCGATGTGTATTCAAGGTGGGTAGTTCAAAGTATATCAATAGACTTTGTCCCCTCACTCTAGTTATACACACGGGTAATATTTAATTTAAAGAGTCATATTGTTCCTTTTTTCTCTATTGAATACAAACACATGCCACTTCTTTCCACTTATTATCTTAGTCACTGGTTATTATTAGGATTATTGGTATCCCCAAGCCCCAATTAGTGCTACACTTTAACCTCTATTGTATCCACACAATTTGTTTGATTGTGGTGTTGGCTGCTGTTGGGACATATACTTAGCGCAGTATTCTTCCTTACACTTATGGGTAAAGATAAACCTAAGGAACAGAAGGTCTCTGGTGGAGTGCACCAGGAAGTTGATCTGGGACAATTTTTTACCCACTCAGTGGCTGCAGCACATCGCCAACTGAGCTCTAAAATGGCGTTAACCCCTCCATCCCCCTCACGCTCGGATTCGGCTATGGATGCACAGGAGAGCTACTGTTCAAGACTCACCTCCCCAGAGGGCTCCAGACGCTCCAGGAGCCACTCTAATGCCTCCTTGGGCTCAGGAGAAGGATGGGATTTAGAAACCCAAATGAGATCTCTACACAGCTACATCTGATCTCTCCCGACTAAAAAATACTTTGAACACTACTTCAAGAGAATAGAAAAAAACATATAAACAAGAGATCTCTGACCTCAAAAAAGACATTGGGGTCCGCTTCGACGACATAGAGGTCACTACTGAGGGATTATAAACCTCCGTCCAATCTCACAAAGAAACCCTCAACATGTACACAGTGATGTTACAACAACTGTCCTACCACCAGGATGATATAGAAAATCGCAATCGCCGCAATAATATTCGCATCCGTGGCATTCCTGAGTCGGTGGAACCAAAAAACATAGCTTCAGCTGTGACAGCCATTTTCAAACAACTTTTGCAACAACCCAAAGGGACGGAAATTGAACTTGACCGGGTCCACAGGACTTCCGGTCCCAAATCCCCTGACCCCGCCTTTGTCAGAGACACATTATGCAGAGTACATTTTTTCAAAGTCAAAGAGGCAATTATGAGGGCTGCCAGCACCCAAGATACCATTCTCTTTCACGCCAAACCCTGGCAATGCGGAAAGCCCTCAAACCTCTGACACAACTCCTATAGTCACGTAATATAAAAAAAATGGCACTTTCCCTTCCACCTCAGAGTCCACCACGAAGGGAAAACAGCTATTTTCCGCACTTTGGGTGACCTTCCTAATTTTTTGAGTACCCTGGAGCTTTCTCAAGTGGCCTGATTGGCCATTTAAACCAGCCACTCCTGGCCTCCCATTTCTCCTACAATGGCAAGCCCAAGACTGCAAACGCCGCTCACGGCCATCTTCCCGCAAGGGCCCTAATGACTGAACAGAGCACGGACCCTCTGATTATTTACCTAATTTTGATATGGCTGCCCTGCATTAAAGGCAATGGGGCCTTGTTCCCATTACTTCCGGGTGTCCTTATTTTTTCCCTTTTCTTGTTATCCTGTTTGTTTTGCAGTTTTTTCTAGACAGCACAAAGTAGCCCTCCTGACAGAGCTGGGTGCCCCACTTTGCCTTGCCTTTCATATGCTATGGAGCTCAGGGTTCTATTCCACCTATTACATGGCCCCTACATGCTGGAGCCAGACGATTTGGGCACCCATCCTCTCCAGGGAGCGATACTCCCATTACACCTCTCATCTAGTATTTGGACTCTAATTTTTTGTTCTCTGATTTAGCCTAATCACCACTTTGTAATAGATTATTGTCCTGTGGTGCGGGGCTCCACTCTGTGCAACCCCCTTGACCCCCGCTACATTAACAGAGTGCCCTTAGGGCACGTACTGTTGTGTTAAAATGTTACCTTCTCAACATTCTGTAATTTTATTTTTGTTATTATGGAACCACCTAGTGGCCGTTCCACTTCATTGTTTTTCAAGTGTTTTGTGGCCTTGATCTCCACTATCCTTATTTAAGTCAATCTTTACTATTCTACCTACTAGGATCTTGGCGGCCTAGACCCAAACATAACATTATAAATACTTTTCTCTCCTAATCTCCTCCTCTCTCACCTCTCTCCCTCCCCTTCCCAACACATTCCTCCATCTAAGGTGTAAAGGGTGAACCACGCTAGGTGTGAAAAATAACAAACAAGCTGCCACACTACAACCAAAGCTCAATTGCAAATTCAACAGATAAAACTAAAGTGGCGCTAAGTAGATGTGCTAGTAAAGTGAACTTATGTGCCACTTGACGGGACACAGATGGTTCCAGTGGTGAAGAAATACAACAAATATGTGACAAATATAAATATAAATAAAATTTCAAATGTGCAGTCAATAATCAATTGAGACCAATCCCAGCGTGATCAAAAGTGTCCAATGTGGGATCAATAGGTGCAAAAATAAAGACAAAAAAATATATATGACATTTTGGAGCTCATCCTGAGCGCTAGTATAAGGATGTACCAGTGACCGGACGTATATACTAGAGGACGCCAGGTTCCATCCCTTCAGTCCCGGAGGATTGGAGGACTTCCAGGAGCGTGTGACGTACCCGGACCGGAGTATGACGCATCCCCCCATTTCATCCCGGAGTGTGTGACGTACCGAGACTGGAGGAGGACGCATCCCCTCATCTTTAATTTTATATATTCAGGCTTGAATATATACAACATCTGGTAAGCCTTCATTTTTACCATTTGTGGATTTACCTGATTTCTGCTTACAACGTTTTACCGATCACTTCTTCCCCGAGGTCATTTTTACTGCCAGCACCCTGATTTTATTTGAAGTCGCATTCAGAATTATTATTATTGCATTGAAGATTGCCATAGTTTATATGGACTGCCTACCTGTTTTATACATATTTTTTTGTCTTTATTTTTGCACCTATTGATCCCACATTGGACACTTTTGATCACGCTGGGATTGGTCTCAATTGATTATTGACTGCACATTTGCAATTTTATTTATATTTATATTTGTCACATATTTGTTGTATTTCTTCACCACTGGAACCATCTGTGTCCCATCAAGTGGCACATAAGTTCACTTTACTAGCACATCTACTTAGCGCCACTTTAGTTTTATCTGTTGAATTTGCAATTGAGCTTTGGTTGTAGTGTGGCAGCTTGTTTGTTATTTTTCACACCTAGCGCGGTTAACCCTTTACACCTTAGTATCACAAACAAACAAACCATGTAACGAGTAAACGTGTCACGAAAAAGGAAATGTATACATTCCACATTTCCCAATTGGCGCGATCCACACTTTTTATTGTTTGTTCGACGGTGTGAT
>BLSH010249788.1:30153-41077 GCA_018402905.1 Glandirana rugosa
TTGTACATCCCCGGTTGTTCTCCAATGTTAAAAGCCCTCCGAGCAGACAGAGACCGGACCCCAAATCCGACATAACCCCAAGTATCAACATGGTCCCCAATTATCGTCATGTCGGTTTCACATCCTAGATGACCATAACCTTACATCAACCTCTGGTCTAGCCCGAGTGTGCTCATAACCAGGCGCGTCAACACCCTGGACACAGCTAGTCCCCATTGGGGTGTCCAGGTACACAATCCTTCCAAACCCGCCTGTCTACTCTCGGCTCTGACAGCTACTCCGACCCTTTTGGTCCCTGTCTGCCCGGAACGGCTCACGCCAATTTATGTAATTCACTGTCATGGGTACTAATCTTACCTAGCAAATCCTTGTACTCCTTTATCTATCTGCGAAGTTGAACCTAATATTTCCTGTACCTTCTTGAAAACTTCAATAAAAACCTTAAACAAGAAGAAACAGGTCGTTATAGTAAACAATCATGTTTGCATTCTGTAATGATCAGTTTAAAGTGGGTGAGATTAAACCTGTCAGGAAGAGAGGCTAATGTAGTGATTACATCTGATTAAATGGGGTGTGGCCCATCACCCGTGAGTAATCATTAGAGGTCCGGAAGTGGATCAATGTAGACCATGTGGTTGTGAATTTGTGGATGGAGTCATGTGAGATTGAGATGAGTTCCTCCATCTCCTCTTTTTTGTTTATGCATTTGTACCAGTCTAGCATGGAGGAAATTTTAGTTGTACCCCAAAGTTTAGGGATGCATATTTTCACCGCGTTAATTAGCATCATTGCTAAAGATTTATGGAGACATAATGGTGTAACAGAAACTGTGCAGGTATGTACTCAAGAGAACATGTGGTAATTTTGTTTGTTTGCGTGTGAACCTTCTTCCAGAAGGCTTGAATGAGTGAGCATTCCCACCATATATGCAGGAGATCACCAATTGCTTGTTGGTAACTCAAGCATTGATCAGATATAGAAGCGTCAAACTTGTGCATGATAAAAGGGGTGCAGTACCATCGGGAGACTATTTTGTAGTTATTCTCTTGTATGGAACATTAATGGAGCCTTTGTGTATGTGATGATATATTTTCTCCCAGTTGGTGTTTGTTAGATTTACTTGGAGATCTTGGGCCCAGGCCTTACAGGCCTTCCCTTCCTCTGCTTGTGTGTTTTCCCATAACATGTTATGGATTGTCGAAATGACATGACGCTGTGGTGTCTGATTCATGCATAATTTCCTCAAAGGGGGTCAGTGGTTTTGAAAGGTCTGTCGAGCGTTGGATAGAATTTACATAGTGTTTGATTTGTAAATATTCCAAAGTGTTGAACTGTGGAACGGCCCAATGTGCGTTTAGGTTATCTTGTTATTGAAATTTACCGTTTAACATTCACTTGTTTTTAAAGGTTAAGATCCTAAGATGTTAGGTATTATCAGTATCTTATATAGTTGTGTATTCATACTTCCCAAGATTAAGAAAAAAAAATCATCAGGATGTTTAAAGTGTGTCACGAACCAAAACTTTTAAAATTTTGGACAAAGTAGGGAAAACCTAGAGAATAATACAAAGAAAGCAACTATGTCCCTACAACATCCAAAACTAAAAATAGGTTTTGGCTACAGTTTCACTTTAAGCCCCATATCACAAACTTACAGACCACAGCCAGAGGGAGCCTACCTTGGCCCTGGCTGGTTCATCAAGGAGTGGCATCCAAGGAATGGCTGGTCTTCTCCAGAGCTCCTGATGGTAGAGATGAGTTGGCTGCTTCCCACTCCCAGGTTGCAACCCCAGTTTCTACCAGCTGAGGCAAGGTGAGCAAAAGGCTTTGGTGGGGTACCTACCACTGGACTGATAAGCAGTAGATTAGTACCTAACACAGGCTACAAGGGACTGAGTACATAACAGCTTACAAAGTCCTAGGGGACAGGAAACTGTACAGCATACAGGATTTGCAGGAACGGGCTATAGCTCATTGTACAGGATTTGCAGGGACAGATAAGCAGAGTGAACAGCGAAACTTGCAAGGACAGGGTACTGCTCAGTATGCATGATTTCCAGGGACAAGGAATCTGCATGCACAGTGGGACTCGCAGGGACAAGGAACTACAGGGCACAGCGGTACATGGACAAACACTGCTCATGCCAAGATGGCTTATCTGAGTACAGCTTAAGATATCCAGACTGGCAAAGGTAGTTTCTATATCAGACACCAGGTGGAATTGGGCATTGCCTTACGTTGCCAAACCACTGCAAGAGTCAGATGAGAATATACCATGAGTCAATGGGACTACAAGTAATAATTCAGCTTCTTAGCCATAGTCTGCTGAACTACCTGTTGTTACTACAAGCTGATCTGTGACACCACACCACCTTAAATAAATGGATGTTCTTGCAATGATCCACCTTTATCTAAACGTGAGTACTGCAGCTATGGAATGTACCCACTATTGTACACTATCAATTAAAAGTAGGGGAGCTCAAGTCTTTTGGTTCTTGATCAGGCTCTGCCCACACCATTACAAAACTCCTCAGCCATGTACCTGTTTGTGCGAAGGGTGCAGTGTCCAAGGAGGGAGGGCACTGTGAAAGGAATGTCCAATATGGTCACTCAGTACCAGCTTCTGACAATGTTGGCAGAGAGGCCTGGTGGAATTCTAAAGGGTGTTTATAATGCTCTTTATGAATTCTCCTTTCTATGACCAGGTCAAATAGTGCTCCTTATATTCAGTGAATCTTCAAAAATAAACTATTTTTGAACATTGTGTTATGCAGGCTTATAGCAATTGTGTCAGAATCAAACCTGTTCAGCTATGCAAAACTGCTCTGATAACTTTCCACACATCTGCTGACATGTAGAGTGAAAAGTGAGAGAATCCAAAGTGCAAGTCTACATGTCATTTTGCATAATATCACATTTATATATCAGCGTGTGTACGAAGGAGTAATATGACATTCCTCACAATTTTGTGGCTCAGCATATAAATATTTAAAAGGCCACTATTATGAAAAATACAACTGACAGAAGAGGGAGCGGAGTGAGAAAACTACAACATCAGCTAGCCCAATATATACATACACTATATTATAAAACTATTGGGACACCTGGCTTTACACACAAGTGAACTTTAATGGCATCCCAGTCTTTGTCCATAGGGTTCAATATTGAGTTGACCCACCCTTTGCAGCTATACTAGTTATATCTTCTGGGAAGGCTGTCCACAAGGTTTAGGAGTATGTCTATGGGAATGTTTGACCACTCTTCCACTTCCAGAAGCGCATTTGGGAGGTCAGGCACTGATGTTGGATGAGAAGGTCTGGCTCGCAGTCTCCGCTCCACCAAAGGTGTTCTATCGAGTTGGGGTCAGGACTCTGTGTAGGCCAGTCATGTTTCTCCACCCCAGACTCGCTCATCCATGTCTTTATGGACCTTGCTTTGTGCACTAGTGAGCAGTCATGTTGGAACAGGAAGGGGCCATCCCCAAACTGTTCCCGCAAAGTTGGGAGCATGAAATTGTCCAAAATGTCTTGGTATGTTGATGCCTTAAGAGTTCCCTTCACTGGAACTAAGGGGCCAAGACCAATCTCGGAAAATCAACCCCACACCATAATCCCATTTCAACAAATTATTTGGTTCAGTGCACAATAAAGGTCCATACAGACTTTATATATATATAAAATTGATTAATTACATTGTCTGGAAAGTGTTAAGCTAAGTTCACCTTTGCCAGAAAATAGCCTATCCAGGCAAGAGGCCCAAATAGGTGTTAAAAAAACTGTGCAACTTTAAGGCCTCATACACACGGACGTTTTTTGACGCTGGCGTTTTCTGGCGTTTTTTGTAGCTCTCCATGTCAGTCGATGGCCCCATAAAAACGTCTGCATTTTTGAGCTGTAGATGGCGTCGGCGTTAGTGAGCTAAAAGTAGAACCCACGGCCAGCGCGTTCTGAGGCTGTAGCATTTTGGCATTTTTTGACGCCGACACCGCAAAACGGCAACAAACGCCAACTAATATCGTACAGGCGTTTTCTGGCGTTTTTTGACGCCGACGTTTTTAGGTTGAAAAATAGCAGAGGGATGATTTTTTAAAAAAAACGCCTATTGACGCCGATGCTCACTTACGCTCACTAACGCCGATGCATAACGCCGAAAAACGCCGATTTTTTTCCTTGACGTCGGACCCGACATTTTGTTTATTTTTAAAGATACGTTCTGTGTGTATGAGGCCTTAACATTGATTGATTTTATTGTTATACCTGTAGACTACTTGAACCCCAGTAAACAAAAAAACTTCCAGTTAGCCACTCCCAAGTCCTAGCTTGTAGCTAGGATGTGAAAAACCACTGGACACTCATTCCCAGCATTACTAAACTGAAAGCCAATGGTTTTCGCATCCTAGCATCGAATCAAAACATGAAGATGCCAACTTTTGCCCAGACTTCCATAGAGACTCAAATGGCCTAGGGGCAAGTCAGTAAAATTAATTAACAATTTTCCAAATCTAAACAGTTTTTTAATACCTACTGGAGCCCCAAACTGCACAGGCCATTTTCTGGAAAAGGTAAATGTAGTCTTTAAACCAGGGGTCTCAAACTGGCGGCTCTCCAGCTGTTGCGAAACTACAAGTCCCATAAGGTGTTGCAAGGCTGACAGTTACAAGTATGACTCCCACAGGCAGAGGCATAATGGGACTTAAACTATTAAACCCAAAAATAAAAACGTATTATATGGCAGCTTAGCAATCCTTAGATGTGGTAGCTGCATTAGCTTTCTTTTTTTAAACATTTTGATTTTATTTTCACCTGGTGATCCAACCAGTAAGTATGTTATTTTTCATCTTCCTTTAACGGACCCAGGCTGTGTCCAGCAAAATTGGCAGTTAGAGGGTTGAGACAAGCCATTTAAGACTGACATGGGTTGCTTAAAACCTTTATCAGAAAATGAAAGTAAACTGTTTTGCTATATTGTGAAAAGGTGTTAGCTGGAGTTTGAATTTCATTTGTTAGTAAAGCCCATTGAAATCTGCTTGCACCTCTAACACTAGGAAATCAAAGGGTGGGTTCATCTCATTCCATACTAAATCCTCTAATGGTACCATCCATTGGCCAAATTGATATCACTACTCTCCTCAAACTACCACAAACAAAGATGGATAGAGGATGAGAAAAAGAAATGTGACTTTAACTGTACCAAAAAGAGCTAACAACCAAATGTAAAATAAAATTATGTATTACAAAAATATTAAAAACATTACATATAAATATAATGTGACCATCACAGCACATTATTAAAAAATAAAGAGTCCATCATAGATCCAAATGCTTCACAGACATTACAGCTAGCACATTTTTGGCGCCTTTGATCAACACATTTCACAATCCACTCTCTTTTTTGTGTATTGTTTTCAAAATTCTTGTAATAAATGAAAATATTATTTTACATGTGGTTGCTACTTCTGTTTTATACATTTAAAGTTCATTTTTTTCCTTATCCTCTATCCACTTTTGTTTGTGGCGGTTTGAGGAATGTAGGGTGTCTCTATTACTCCTTTAGTGGAGAGGAGACACCCTAAGGCCCTTTTCACATGGGCGCTCCGCTGATCCCCACTGAGCAGGCGGATGATAGGTCTGTCTCCCCTCACTGTGCAAAGCAGAGGCAGACACAGTCTTGCTCTCCTCTATGGTGAAATCAGGTGAAAACAGACCGCCTGTCCTTATTCACCTGATCATATCTGGTCCGGTTCACCAAACGGATGGAAAATAGCACCAACATCCGTCTGGATTTTGAGGACAGGATCAGATAGAGGCGGATGTCAACAGACATGTCACTGCTGACATCACTCATAGGGGAGACTGGTCCGATCAGGTCCACCTGAAAAATTGACAGGCGGACCTGGTTGGACAGCCCCTTTTAAAGAGGCCTAAGGCAGGAAGTGTGTTACTGAAAGGGAGTATGTGTAAAACGTTTTCTCTTTTTAAACCACAATGTGAAGTTCAGATACAAGGATATATCGTAGGTATTGCTGAAGCTTTTCTCTCTGCTGTTGTCTTTTCTTCTGTGTTGCTATATGGCCTTCTTTGAGCACGTTATAACCAGAGTTCTATGTGTTACAGCTGTACAGCTACATTAACTATTGGCTTCTAACCTAGGAATCAATTAATACATTTGCAAGTGAGGTTTGAAAAATATCAGTTACATATTGTTTTGAAGTTGAAAGTGCATATTTCAACACAATGGCATAAAGTCCAAGGTGATTCTGTGCTTTCTTGGTTTATCTTTCATGAATTCATTCTAATTCTCTTTTTTTTGTACTATGTATTTTTGGATATCACCCCTTACTATACCTTCCAGTACAGATACCAGACATTTAGTTAACTAGTCTACAATTTATGGGCTCTTTTTTCACCCTTCCTAAATAATGGTACAACATCAGATGCATGCCAGATTGTTGGAAGTCATTCAGTTAACATGGATATTAAACACATTTGTAGCCCATTTACTCACCATGTTCATTTGCAGGATCAGGCCCCTATAACTCCATATCTATGAACTTCCTGGGTTCCTGGACATACCCATAGAAGATAACTTCCTCCAATTCCCTTCATTAACAGCTCAGAGAATTCACACCTGATGAAGCAGAGGTGGCAGGGAAATTGATCTGCAGGCAAGTGAGTGGCCCTTTACTGGAGTGTGGTCAGCCATCAGTAGCCTAATAGCACATAGTTTCTCTCGAAACCCAGCTACTGTGCTACCATCCTGACTGTTATCAAAGTAGTGAAGTTCCAGTGGGATGGCCCTTGGGCTTTGTATCTCAATAGCTGTTTGCCTGTGTTACCAGAGCTGTTAGAGTTGTTATAGTCTTATAGAAACTGTGCTATGTAGCTGCATGCTACCCTGTTTGAGGCATAGAAATTACTGTGATGTATCCATGTTTTCATAAACTGATTTGTTTCTTTTGCAGTTTATGCATGCTCTTTGCCATCCATAATCTAACATTACACTAGTTTAGTAAACAGCAACTTACAGTTACTCCCTGTCCGATCATTTGGCCAATTATCTATTATGTCTTTTGACTTATCTGTCAAAAGTCAATTTAGGCAAAACTGCACAATGTTTGCTTCCTTTTAACCTTGAATGCTAGGGGTGTTCTGTGAATTAAACTGATTAGTGGGCATCTCTGGGTAAAACCCAGAGACTTCCCCGCTATTTTTTTCTGTAAAGAAAAGTCTGTGTGTTGCAACAGGTGTTAAAAAGTCTAATTCTTGTTCACTGCTGGCAAGAGCTGTGGTTACTGATGGCAAGGCTAAGTCAATCTGGATGCAGGACTACATAGATATTTATTGGCAAGTGTGAAACAAATATGCAGCAATGCAACTAGTCAACAGACTGATCAGCATAGTTTCAACATTTGCTGCATTTGAATAAAATGTTACAGAAATAAAGCTGTAAAGTTTTGGAGTGGTATTGCATTTGAATCGAAAAGTTCAGATAAGTTTTGTTAACTGAAACATTTTCCATTTGGACTTAAGTTGCCAGTGAACTCCCACTGGGTTCCATTTCAGGCCTCCTCCTTTTCCATCTGTTTATTAATGATTTAGCATTGTGACTTAAAAGTATGAGAATTTGCAGCATACATAATGTTATATAAGGCACTTAGCTCCATTCAGGTACTTTCTCTGCTGAGAGATTTGCACAAATTTGTGATCAAAATTAGCTGTGGCAGATGATAGTTGAAGTAGAAAAGCTAATGTTTAGCTATAAACCAGGAATGTGATTGATTCAATGTATAATTCCTGGCAAAATCTTGACAGAGGAAAATCTGAAAACAATTGTGGATAGTCTGTATCAGTAATTAAGGGTCATAACTGTGAGATGGCAAGGGTTTCTTTTGACAATATTGCACTTTTATAATGTGACTAGGGTTCATTTAAAAATATACTACTGTATAAAGGTAAATATTTTGCTCTTACCCTAACAAAACAAATGAATTAGAGCCGGCTCACACAGGGGCGACTTGTCAGGAGACTTGAGTCGCCTGACAAGTCACACTCCATGCATTACAATGAAACCGTTCTAATAGGAGTGACTCAAGACTTAAGTTCCTGTACTACTTTGGGAGTGACTTCAGGCAGCTTGCATTGACTTCTATTACAGAAGTCGTTTGCAAGCCGCGCTGAAGTCACGATGTGCGGGGTCACGCTGAGTCGCCCCTGAAGTTGGATCGCCTATGTGTGAACCGGCTCTTATATATAGGTGCTGCTACTTTGAATCTAAATACTCAATTCCACCAATACAGTTGTATGCAAAAGTTTAGGAACCCCTGACAATTTCCATGATTGTCATTTATAAATATTTGGGTGTTTGGATCAGCAATTTCATTTTAATCTATCAAATACCTGAAGGACACAGTAATATTTCAGTAGTAAAATGAGGTTTATTGAATTAACAGAAAATGTGCAATATGCATCAAAACAAAATTAGACAGGTGCATAAATGTGGGCACCCCAACAGAAAAATCACATCAATATTTATTAGAGCCTCCTTTAGCAGAAATAACAGCCTCTAGATGCTTCCTATAGCCTGTAATGAGTGTCTGGATCCTGGATGAATGTATTTTGGACCATTCCTCCTTACAGAACATCTCCAGTTCAGTTAGGTTTGTTGGTTGCCGAGCATGGACAGCCCACTTCAAATCACCCCACAGATGTTCAATGATATTCAGGTCTGGGGACTGAGATGGCCATTCCAGAACATTGTACTTGTTCCTCTGCATAAATGCCTGAGTAGATTTTGAGCAGTGTTTTGGGTCGTTGTCTTGTTGAAATATCCAGCCCCGGTGTAACTTCAACTTTGTGACTGATTCCTCAACATTATTCTCAGGAATCTGCTGATATTGAGTGGAATCCATGCGACTCTCAACTTTAACCAGATTCCCAGTACTGGCACTGGTCACACAGCATGATGGAACCTCCACCAAATTTTACTGTGGGAAGCAAGTGTTTTTCTTGGAATGCTGTGTTCTTTTGCCACCATGCATAATGCCCCTTGTTATGACCAAAATGAGGCTGGCTTGTCCAAATGTGTGTTTGCATACCTCAAGGGACTCCGTTTGTGGCGTGTGTGCAGAAAAGGCTTCTTTTGCATCACTCTCCCATACAGCTTCTCTCTGTGCAAAGTGCGCTGAATTGTTGAACGATGCACAGTGACACCATCTGCAGCAAGTTGATGTTGTAGGTCTTTGGAGGTGGTCTGTGGGCTGTTTTTGACCGTTCTCACCACCCTTCACCTTTGCCTCTCCAATATTTTATTTGGTCTGCCACTTCTGGCCTTAACAAGAACTGTGCCTGTGGTCTTCCATTTCCTCACTATGTTCCTCACAGTGGACACTGACAGCTTATATCTCTGTGATAACTTTTTGGAGCCTTCCCCTAAACCATAATGTAGAACAATCTTTGTTTTCAGGTCATTTGATAGTTGTTTTGAGGCCCCCATGTTGCCACTCTTCAGAGGAGAGTCAAAGAGAACAACAACTTGCAATTGACCACCTTAAATACATTTTCTTGTGATTGGATGCACCTGTCTATGAAGTTTAAGGCTTAATGAGCTCACCAAACCAAGTGTGTGTTCTAACTAATCAGTGCTAAGTAGTTACAGGTATTCAAATCAACAAAATGACAAGGGTGCCCAAATGTATCTGTTAATCCAATAAACCTCATTTCACTACTGAAATATTACTGTGTCCTTCAGTTATTTGATAGATCAAAATGAAGTTGTTGATCCAAACACCCAAATATTTATAAATGACAATCATGGAAATTGTCAGGGATTCCTAAACTTTTGGCTACAACTGTAAATACATACAAGTGTGCAATCCTATGTCAAACAGCTGAAAAAAATTAAAAACAAATGAAAAAAAATTAATAAACTGAAAAAAAATACATTATAGTCCACATTTGATAATAAATAAAATAAAATAAAATAAAAATAAAATAAATGTCCAAAGGTGCTTTAGTGTAGAGTTGTGATTATCCGTGATATTCTATGGTCTATGCTCTCACAACATAGGGAAATTAAAGCCTCTTACCAGAATAGGTGGATCCCAAGTTATAGGGATCTTTCACATCTGGTTGTTAATTAAACCAAATGTGATATTCCCCTCCTTCAACTCCAATGAGAGATTCCCAATCTGTTGTGTTGGTATCTTCAACCGAGAGTGGGGTTGATCATCCTCTGATTTCAGCTCCACCGATAATCCCGCTGAATGCCCTCCAGTATATGAAGGTATTAAGAAGGGAGAAACTTGATACTGCAGTACATAAGAGTGTTTTATTTGAACAAAACTCATTGCACTTTACAAGGATAAAGCAAACAAATTCCAAACAGTCCAAACAGACCACAGCCTCAGAACTCGTCATGCAGGCTGATGCGTGGTGACGTTACAGATTACAGCTGCACCCGGGGTGGAGCTGTAATCTGTGACATCACCACGCATCAGCCTGCAGGACAAGTTCCGAGTCTGTGGTGTTTAGACTGTTTAGAATTTAGGGCTAATATGAACCAGCCCCCTCTTGCCTAATCCCCAACTTAATTAGGTGAATGGGAGGCCAGTCTTATTGGATTGCTCATATAGAATACTGTCCAGCTTCAATGTCCCTGACAAATGTTAGCTTAAATCAGTTTATTTAATTACAAGTATATTAACAGATGTCTTATACATAATTTGCTTGTGTAAAATAGTAACTTTATAGACAAACAAAACCAGCCACTAAGTACTATGTTAGCTTTAACTTGCTAATTTATAATTTCAATGAGGCTGCAGGAGAAATAAAACAGTAAAGACAAGTATTTTATTAAAATTAATGATTATAATACAATACTTTAGTAAATACAGTAGAGGGGGGGGGGGGTGAAGAAAAAGGAAAAA
>BLSH010249788.1:41087-57017 GCA_018402905.1 Glandirana rugosa
AAAAAATAGGAGGAGGGAGAAAAGGGGGGGGGGGGCACTTGGTTGGTGGTTCACCTGACCCAATGCACCCATTCCAATCACCAGTGTTTATGCGTGTGTGGAGGATGATCCCATGTGAACAAGTTTTCTACTTTCTGCTCAAAATTTTCAATGGCAATACTAAAATAAATTTAGAAATGCGCTTGAAAGGATTTGCTTCAAATATAACTTGCAAATGTATTATGATGTTGACATGCATTAAGCACATCCAGCAGCTGTGTTCAAATGATTTGTTTTTGGAAAGGAGCCAAAACAATTAAGATTCATTTTAGATGTTTAAAATAGTCCTACAAACTGGAGAGTTTTCCAGAATGGACCATTTGTAATTCAATGTTGTTTAAATTATTCTGAAGTAAAGTAGTAGTTCTATATTGAAATACTTGAGAGTAGAGGGAATAGGATTTGCAAAATACTATATTTTCAGACAGTGAACATATAAGTAATCTAGTACACATATTCTCAAAGATTATCACAAAATGTTTGGAACCTGGGTTTATTGATCGATGTGAAGATAATGTTTGCTTTAAAAGAGTGCAGTTATAATTTTAGTAAAATACTAAGGGGAGTCCTATTCCTCAATTGCATCAAAAAGCATGCATTGGGTGAACACTGCATTTTAACAATTTGAAAAGACAGCTTTCAGATGTAATTAGTAGATGTCAGAAACCTGTCTGACCTGGAGCAAACTAATTGAGTTAAGCTGGCATTAAAAGCAAGCATTTGTGGGGTGTTAAAACCACCTATGCAAATGATACAATGGACAGCACATAGTGCTGTTCACATTAGAAAACATGAAGCTTTAGAGTAGTTTTGCTTCAAAATTGAAGCCTCATGTCGAGTCAGGAGGCGTTTGAAGCCCTTCAATGCCTCCCATTCAAGTTTATGGTACCATCATCACTACCAGGGGTGTTGGACAAGAGGTGCAAGATAAGTCCTCTCTACATCGCAATCTCCACCAGGTACATGACAATACCTTCTCCTTTATATATGAAGCAGTGTCTTGGCACTGTACTTAATGTTGACTGTTCTATACTGGTTGCTATACAGTATCTCACAAAAGTGAGTACACCCCTCACATTTTTGTAAATATTTACTATATCTTTTCATGTGACAACACTGAAGAAATGACACTTTGCTACAATGTAAAGTAGTGAGTGTACAGCTTGTATAACAGTGTAAATTTGCTGTCCCCTCAAAATAACTCACCACACAGCCATTTATGTCTAAACCGCTGGCAACAAAAGTGAGTACACCACTAAGTAAGTTTTTCCAAATTGGGCCCAAAGGGCCCATTTGTAGCTTAAATATGCTTGAAGCCTGAACCTACAAAACGCTGGAGGGGAAAAAATCAATGAGTCTCTCTGGAGATGGTTCACATCTCCCCTCAAAAACACCTGAAGCCAAACGGCCTAAGCTCAAACTAGTCCTGGAGGTATTTTTTCATGCGAATCTGGGATATTCCGGCGTTTCTAGCTCATAGAAATGAATGGAAAAGCGTGATTCCGGCATTTGTGCACGTTTTGTCGCGCTTGTTTCTGCGATTTTCGGCTGAAGTAAAAGCTAAAAAAGCTGAACTACCTAGCAACAAAATGATGCAATAGATAAAGTATTCTCTATTGGCTAATACAAAAATTCCAAACACCACAAAACGCTGCATACAAACGCACAAAAACGGTAGACAGTCGCCCGACAAAACGTATTACAAAATGCCAGAAAAAGCTTAAAAACATGTCGCTGAGATGTGAATGCAGCCAAAGTGTCAATATTTTGTGTGCCCACCATTATTTTCCAGCACTGCCTTAACCCTTTCAAACATGGAGCTCACCAGAGCTTCACAGGCTGCCACTGGAGTCCTCTTCCACTCCTCCATGATGACATTATGGAGCTGGTGGATGTTAGAGACCTTGCACTTCTCCCCCTTCCGTTTGAGGATGCCCCACAGATGCTCTCACTTTTGTGAGATAATATATAAGTACTTTGTGTTGTGGGTGGTGTCAGACTAGTTGGCTTAGCGAACCAAAAAAGTTTTAACCCATGCAGCCCACCTATGATATTCTGTACTAAATGCTCTAATGTATAAATGTTATCAGTACATTAATATTTTCTGCTACAACTGGGTCACATGTAACCACGACCCACTAATGCTATTCGAAATGCTGTTTATTCTCTGTAACTTGAAAATCCTTTGAATAAAATATTGAAGTTTAAAAAAAAAATTGCACACACTCGAGGAATGGCACCAAACTTGGTACGTAAAAATCTCCATAGACGATGTTTTAAATTTTTTTACAGGTTACCAGTTTAGAGTTACAGAGGAGGTCTTGTGCAAGAATTATTGCTCTCACTCTAACGAACACGCAGATAACTCACAAGTGTAATTTGAACACTGTTTGTATGTGTGGGTGCAACTTACGCATGCGTTCGCGTCTGTGTGCTATCATGTGGGGTTTCGGGGGCGCTTTAAACTTTTTTCTATTGCTTATTTTACCTTTATTTTTAAATGTTTGCTTTCCATTTTTTTTGATCACTTTTATTTCTATTACAAGGGATGCAAGCATCCCTTGTAATTGGAATAGTGCATGACAGGTCCTCTTTATGGAAAGATGTGGGGTCTATAAGACCCCACATCTCTCCTCCAGGCTGGAAAGGCCGAGATAAAAAAAAATGAACAGCCTCGGCTTCCACCGGCCCAGACGTGATATCATAACGTTGCACCCGGGCCTCCGAGGATCATAGAGATGACTGGGGACACTCTAGTCACCAGAAATCTCTCTGATCAACTACTGGCAGTGACCGATTCATTCTCCGGCTCACCGATCGCACGGGCAACCCCAGAGAAGCACTGGATGGTGGCGGGAGTGGGGATGTCCCCTTCTGCCACCTGTAAGAACGATCAATCAGCTGAATGGCCACTATGATTATTCTTATGGTGCACAGAATTGCAAAAAGATGATATCTGAATGATGCCTGTAGCTGCAGGCATCATTCAGATATCCCCACTCAAAGTCCAGGACGTCATATGACATTCTTGGCTGGAAGTGGTTAAACTTATATGAAGTCCTAAACATCTGTCTCCCCCCCACATTGTGTCCACCGTCCACACATATGACAGGTCCTTGTGGCCTACACCCCGTACCTTTATTCACCCCTTATTAGGCCTATTTCAACCTCGGATTGTTGGTAACAGAACACCACCAGATTGGGTGACAAACATCAGCCTGACTAAATATTGTAAATCATTGCATGGGTCGGGTAAAGTGCACATGCCCTTAACAGCCTATGAAGAATTGTGTTCTCTCTCAAAAACCCCCCGCCATACTCTGTCCATAATTTACAAAGTAATTTCATCTCATACTCATAGTGAGCTCCCCAATTACACCAGATTGAGGTCCAGGGATTTGGAGATGGAGATACCCCTGGAGGACTGGCGCACCTCATTTTGTTCACTCATAAATCCTCAATCTCGGCATACACACATGAAAAAAACTTCAAATTGATATCTCAGTGGTACAGAGATCTGGTTTCCATAAGTCAGACCTTTCCTGATTCCATGGATGCCCGTTGGCACTGTCATCATATCCGTCTCCTTTGGAAACTTATTTTTCAAATATATAAATAAGTCTATGACAAATCACTCCTCCTTTCACCTAAGACAGCCGTTTTATATGTCAAGTCAAAGAAAACTAGTCTTAGATTTTTTTCCCTCCACCAGACTGATACTACCCCTCTGCTTAATCCTTTGGTGGATACTGTCAATGATATCATGCATATGGAGGAGATGCAGGCTTCAGAATTGGATAACTGGGAAAAACACAACAAACTGTGGGGGGTTTGGATTTATTACTCAAAGAAACTTTCCTCTCAGGTGATGATTTATTTGATGGCTCTATAGAGATTGTCCATTTATTATTGCATCTTTTGTGTCATCCTACTTTATCTCTTTCCTTCTTTCTCTTACTTTGTTTTTCTCTCCTTCTTTTGCTCCCTCCCCTTATGTTATTCATGTTCCTGGATATGACTCATGGTTAAGTCTGGCACCTTTTCTTACCATGTCTTATTATGTATTGGTTACTTCCTCCCTCCCCATCTCTTCTTTTTTGTACCCTCTGTGATGGTATGCGAGGCGAAGTGGTAGACAGACGCTAAATGTCGCCTCAAATGCATTCATGTTGACTGAATTAAACAGAGTCTGGTCCGGATTTTACCATGTACCGTGGCAGGGCTGATTCCAGTCCAAAGTTTGTGGTCCACTGGAGTCCACCAGCAGGTGGCTTAAATTTCCAGGAAGGGAACACACTCTAGCTCTGACCTAGAACTCACAGAGGGATCTGTGGGAACTCTGTGTCTGTTTGGACTTTAAAAGACAAGGTTTGCATTTTGGCTTATGTTTTGTGGGTGTCAGGGGTCAGCCCCACACCGTATAGTGAGGAAACTGTACTGTTTAGTTTAGCGCCAGATGGCAAGGACTTATTTTCTGTTTTGTTTGTTATTAACCTGCAAACCTTTTACCAATAAACCTGGCAAGCGGCCAGATTTTAAGAATGTTGCCTGCACGCTGACTATTTTGCTCAGGAAAGTTGATCCCCACGAGGGAAGAAAAAGTAGGGCCTGCAGTTCCACCCACCATACAAATCACATTAGACCATCAGCGCGGCACCAACCCAAAACCCTTTGACGTTGGTAAAAAGCAACTGTGTAAATCCTGCAAGGTTACATCCTAGCACTGTCGGGGTCATTTGCATCCATGGGGACACCCGTGACTACCAGACGGCGGGGGTTGAGATTGACACCCCTTGGGCAGTGCGACCTATTCAGTAGGGGTAGTACCTTCACTGCTATATGACGCCCTAGTGGGCAGGGATTTTCCCCATTTTTGGAGGTTATGAGAAGGCACAGGGAGTCTGAAAGACAGAGCTCCCTCTGTTGCAGAAGCACGGGAGCTCTCACCAGACACTTTTTGCCAAATGGAAGGGGAGACTGGTGGCAGGACCAAGGAAGGAGGAGACCCTCTTCCTTTTCCTGTACTGGCTGGAGACCCAGAGGAGCTGGAAGATCCCAGCTGGGGGCCAATGACCCAAAAAAATTCTCTGACCCTAACTGTGAGAGTGAACAGAATGTAGTACCTGACTTAGAGGTCCAGAGAGAGGACTTCTGTACAGAGCAACTATGGGATGTCACTCTCCTCAGAGCCAGAGAAAACACGAAGGTGATGGATGGGGAACCTGTGGACCCTAATTGGGGGGGGTCTTTTCCCTACATGGCTCTTAAAAATAATTTGTTGCATCGGGTGGTGAAATGAAGGGAGGATGAGGTGGAACAGCTAGTGGTTCCCAAACCCTTTTGCAGGATGGTGCTAGATCTAGCCTATGGACATGTAATGGGAGGACATCTGGGTATGGATAAGAACAGGGAGAGAATAGCCCAGAGGTTCTTCTGGCCTGGGTTGCATGCAGATATCAGAGAGTATTGTGAATCCTGCCCTGAGTGTCAACTATCTGCGCCCTCACCTCATTTTCGTAGTCCACTTGTTCCACTGCCCATAACTGAAGTGCCTTTCAAAAGAATTGGCATGGATCTTGTGGGACCCGTAGTAAAGTCTGCCCGTGGTCACCAACAAATCCTGGTAATACTAGATTACGAGACTCGCTATCCGGAAGCCATACCCTTGCGGAACACCTCCGCTAAGACTATTGCCAGTGAGTTGGTCCAGGTGTTTAGTCAGGTGGGGATCCCCAAAGAAAGATGTGATCTGGCACCACCACCATGAACAATCCTCCATCCCTAATTAGGTCTGGGAAAGGCCTGGGACTGGGACAGTTTTTTCTGCCTCAGCCCCAGGTCAGACACCTATGGGTCCCCGTTTTTCCTGCTTTTGACACTGTTTTTGAGTCCTTCTGAGCCTATCATGTAAGTATAAGGATAGCTTGTCCTCCTCAAACTTTTCTTTCTTCCCGATTTGGGAACCAATGATCATCATGTCACATCTATTTTTAATTACATTTATAGACACTTCTTGTACGCAGCTCCTGATGAGTGGACAAGCTCCACGAAATGTGTCGAGTTTCATTGACATCAAGAGATATTGGTCAACCATTTTATGACAATTTTTGCTCTTCTATGTAACCTTACTACTATGTACATTGAAAGATGAGTTTGTTTATATATTTAACCATGTGCTCTGTTTATATGCATTGGTTTTTTATGAAATACATATATTTTCTTTTCGGGTTTGATTTCCATGATCATGTAATGCTGAATTTTCTACTTCAGAAATAAAATCAATATTCATGGACACTATAATCTATGATTACAGTTTTTCCCATGACAAGCCTCATCTAAAGTCCCATGACTACCATTTTTTGTTATGGGATCCCCAAAGAGGTCTTAACGGATCAGGGCACCCCATTTATGTCCAGTGTAACCAAGGAATTGTGCAGGTTGTATACAATCTCTGTATCTCGGTCTACCACCCCCAAATGGATGGACTTGTGGAGAGGTTTAATAAAATGCTCCAAGCATGTTAAAAAAGGTAGTGGAAAAAGTTGGGAGAGATTGGGATATGTTGCTGCCGTACCTCATGTTTGCCATATGAGAGGTTCTGCAAGCATCTACAGGATATTCCCCCTTTGAACTCTTGTATGGTAGACATCCCAGGGGGCTGCTAGATATGGCAAAAGAGATGTGGGAAGGAGAGGTCAACCCATATAGGAGCGTCATTGAGCATATTACCTTGATGCAGGATCAAATCAAAGCAGTCCTGCCCCTGGTGCGAGAACATATGGAGCGAGCCCATGAAGCCCAGAGAAGGGTTTATAATTGGGGTGCCAAAACCCGGACTTTCAACCCCGGAGACAGAGTGCTGGTGCTAGTCCCCACGGTTGAAAGCAAATTCCAAGCAAAGTGGCATGGTCCCTTTGAGATTAGGGAGTAGGGGAAGTGAACTACAAAGTTTACCAGCTAGGGAAAAGGAAACCCAAGCAAATATACCATGTGAATCTCTTAAAACTGTGGAAAGACAGAGAGACTTTATTAGCAGTGCCCACTCCTCAAGAGGACAGTCTATCCATGACTCCGGACATCCCCCTTGCCACTGACACAACAAAATTACATTAAGGAATTTATCAGTAAAAATAGAGATTTTTTTTTTCTCTCCCCTACCTGGGCTGACCACCGTACTACAACATGACATAATTACGGAACCAGGGGTCTTTGTAAATGTAAAACCCTATCGAATACCTGAGGCTAGACGGGAGGTGGTGGCGAAGGAAATAAATACCATGTTGGATTTAGACACGGTAGAGGAGTCCCACAGCGCCTGGTCGAGCCCTATAGTGCTGGTCCCAAAGCCCAATGGCACTATCAGGTTCTGTAACGATTTCAGGAAACTGAATAACGTGTCTAAGTTTGGCGCATACCCGATGCCACGGGTTGACGAACTTGTGGACAGGTTGGGAGGTGCCCGGTACATAACAACCCTAGATCTAACTTAGGGCTACTGGCAGATCCCCTTAATGGAAAAAACTGCCTTTTCTACCCCCGAGGGGTCCTTCCAGTACAAGCGAATGTCGTTTGGCCTGCATGGGGCCCTACATCCTTCCAGAGAATGATTGATAAAACCTTGAGGCTGCATTGCCCCTAAACAGCCGCCTATTTGGATGATGTGGTCATCCACAGCCCAGATTGGGAATCGCATCTGCCCCAAGTACAAGCAGTCATAGATTCTCTTAGGGTAGCAGGTTTAACGGCCAACCCAAAAAAGTATGCCATAGGCCTGGAGGAGGCCAAATACCTTGGGTATGTTATTGGAAGGGGACTGATCAAGCCCCTGACCAATAAGATTGAGGCAGTTCCAAAATGGCACCAACCGGTGAATAAAAAACAGGTTTGTGCCTTCCTGGGGATTACAGGGTATTACAGACGGTTCATACCAGACTTTGCCACCATTGCCGTCCCTCTGACTGATCTGGCGAAGGGGAGAGGGTCGGGCATGGTTAAGTGGAATCCCGAAGCCAAGAAGGCATTCCAGAAGTTGAAACAGGCCCTTTGTGTACAGCCGGTGCTCGTGACCCCAGACTTCACAAAGGAGTTTGTTGTACAGACGGACGCCTCTGAGGTGGGACTAGGTGCTGTTCTGTCCCAGATCAAAGGCGGTGAGGAGCATCTGGTTGTCTACTTCAGCAGGAAGCTTAACAGGCATGAGAGTGACTACGCCATTTTGGAGAAGGAGTGCCTGCCTATCAAGTGGGCCTTAGAGGCGCTGAAGTACTATATTTCAGGAAGGTCGTTTAGGCTAGTCACCGACCATGCCCCCCTGAAGTGGATGTGTGACAACAGGGAGAAAAATTGTCGGATGACCAGGTGGTTCATGGCCCTACAACCATGTAAGTTCACAGTGGAACACTGGGCGTGAAGACTCCAGAACAATGCGGAAGCCTTCTCCCGGGTCCACTGTATGGTTGGGGCAGTTGCTCTGCTGCAGGGGCTTGAGCAGAGGGGGAGGATATGTGACAGTATGTGAGGCGAAGTAGTAGACGGGCGCTACCTGTCGCCTCGCATGCGTTCAAGTGGACTGGATTAAACAGAGTCCGGTCCAGATTTTACCAGCCACTGTGGCAGGGCTGCTTCCGCTCCGGAGTTTGTGGTCCACTGGAGTCCACCAGCAGGTGGCTTAAATTACCAGGAAGAGAACACACTCTAGCTCTGACCTGGAACTCAGAGAGGGATCTGAGGGAGCTCTGTGTCTGTTTGGACTTTGCATTTTGGCTTATGGTTTGTGGGTGTCCAGGGCCAGCCCCACACTGTATAGTGAGAAAACTATACCCCAGAAGACGTCTGTGCAGACTAAACGCGTTGGGTGGGGACCACATGCCTATCGCAGTCTTTCATTTATGTATTTTATTTGCCGGCTTTTATTTTGTCTGTTCTTGTATTGGTGGAATAAACTGGTATGTTCTACTACACAATGTGGAGCGGTTTCTTTTCTTCAGATGGTTCCCGGTGAGGTTTGATGTCAAGGGTAGTCTTGACTCCGGTGCTACCGAAGGGACCATCCAAAAGGAGAAGTTCACCAGCACCACCAACGAAGATCCTGCCATCACTGTTTGTGGAGTTTTCCACTACAAGCCTGTAAGATCCATTGGCCGTACGGTCAAGTGCACCCAACCCATCTGGTAAGAGTCCACCTTTTTTATCTTAGAGAAGAATTGTTGGTCTTTATTGTTATCATTAACCCTCTACATCGATCTTTGGATAATAACTCACCACAGATTCGATCTATGCACATGCCTTTGTGTTCAACTTTACTGTTTATTTGGGACATTGGTTTGGACTTTTTATGCACTGTTTACTTTAAGTCTTGAACCATCACAGATTTATTTGGACTTTTTCACTTGAATCATTGACCATCATAGAGTCAACTATTGATACCCTGTTCACTTTAACCACTTCCTTACTGGGCACTTAAACCCCCCTCCTGCCCGGACCAATTTTCAGTTTTCAGCGATGTCGCTCTTTGAATGACAATTGCGCGGTCATGCGACGTTGTACCCAAACAAAATTGGCGTCCTTTTTTCCCCACAAATAGAGCTTTCTTTTGGTGGTATTTGATCCCCTCTGCGCCATTTCTGATCGCCGCTATAAACAAAAAAAGAGCGACAATTTTGAAAAAAAAAACAATATTTTTTACTTTTTGCTATAATAAATATCCAAAAATAAAAAACAAATTTATTCATCAGTTTTGGCCGATTTATATTCTTCTACATATTTTTGGTTAAAAAAATCGCAATCTGCGTTTATTGATTGGCTTGCGCAAAAGTTATAGCGCCTACAAACTATGGACATTGATTTATGGCGTTTTTATTATTTTTATTTTTTTACCGGTAATGGCGGCGATTTTTATCGGTACTGCGATATCGGGGCGGACATGTCGGACGTTTTTGACACTTTTTTGGGACCAATTACATTTATACAGCGATCAGAAATTTAAATGTCCACTGATTACTGTATAAATGTCATTGGCAGTGAAGGGGTTAACCTGCAGGGGGCAGTGAAGGGGTTAACTATGTTCCCTGGGTGTGTTCTAACTGTGGGGGGGCGGGGTTGACAGGGGCATGACAGATCTAACTGATCCCAGTGACAGGGATCAGTAGATCTGGCATGCCCCCCTCACAGAACGGGGAACCGCCGTGTTTACTTCGGCGGTTCCCCGTTCCTCCTCTCTGTAAGGAGATCGCGGGTCTCCGGCGGACATCGGGTCCGCCCGACCCGCGGGCACACTCCCGCAGTGTGCGGCGGCACGTGCACGCGCCGCTCGCGCCCGCGGGAGCGCGCCCAGCACGAGCCGAATGGGAGGACGTTAATAGACGTCCTCCCGGCATTTTAGAGCCGCGCTGTAGCCGTCATTCGGCTATACCGCGGATAGGAGGAGGTTAAGTCATTCACCATCACAGGTTATTTTGGACTTAATGTAGAGTCAACTTATGCACTGTTACTTTAATCTTGAGTATATGTATGTGATCACTACAGGTTCTATATATGCCCTGTCACTTTAAATAATTCCTTATTTAGCGCAACACTTTTTGTTTATTAACTATACTGTTTAGTTTAGCGCCAGGCGGCAAGGATTTATTTTCTGTTTTGTTTGTTTTTGAATCTGCAAATCTTTTACCAATAAACCTGAAAAGTCACCAGATTTTAAAGAAAGTTGCCTGCACGCTGACTATTTTCCTCAGGAAAGTTGATCCCCACAAGCTAATCTCCCACACCTCATATGTTGTGATGCTCATTATTATTATGCTCATTATACTCTATATATTCAACCTAGAAGGGAGGTGAGACTGCTATCAATTTCATTACTACTTGACACTAGAGGCACTAAGCTGAGCAGAATGAAACCAAATAGAACTTTGCATGAACAGAGCTAGGAAACCCTTACTCTAAATAGAGATTAACACAGATGTATAGACACTAGATCATAAGGTGAAAGAGTCCAAAGAGAGTTTTAATAGTACACAATTCAACCATAAAAGACAGCCAATACTTACTGGAAAGAATTCCATGTCATTCATTTGTTTTGTGAGTTCTTTCAGTCCATAGGTCAAATGGTTACATATTCTTTATAAATATACAGTATCTCACAAAAGTGAGTACACCCCTCACTTTTTTGTAAATATTTTATTATATCTTTCCATATGACAACACTGAAAAAATAACACTTCTACAATCTAAAGTAGTGAGTGTACAGATTATATAACAGTGTAAATTTGCTGTCCCCTCAAAATAACTCAACACGCAGCCATTAATGTCGAAGGGACTACAGGTCTACAGGCCAATTTTATGATAAAACCCCCAGCCACCACTACACCACCACCACAAATAACATTATTTACCAATTTACTCCAGATACAGCCTAATAACCATACCACATTACCACCATAGTTTATTTTTACTATATTTTTCTATATATATATATATATATATATATACACACCGTATACACTCAGTATGTATATAAGGCTTGCCTCAAAAAATGTTAAGAGAAGCTTTTAAAAAGTGAGCTTTTAAAATATGTCACTTGCCAACACAAGGTGTCAGTGGGCTCTCCATTCATTTGGGCTGAATACGTGTGTGACTTAAATGTGTTCAGTACAGTGCCTGCATTTATAGGGGTTAGTGGGGGTTGTTGTAAAGCTAATGTACTGCTTCTTAAGAAATTTAACAAATATTGCCTGCCCATAGCCTAATCACAGTAACAATTTAAGATTTAGCCAGGGTGCACTGTTTTATTATTGTCTGTATAGCTGCTGCGGTCATATCATTTTTAAAGCGGTTGTAAACCGCTGACAAAGTAAAAAAAAAAAGCTCTGCAAGACAAAGGCATAATCATACAATGCATTGCATAGTAGCCAATTATGAAATACTTACCTTAGAACGAGGCCTCCGCAGCCGCTCCCGGTCACCGCTAAGGGAGCTGACATGATGTCCCGGTATTTCTTTTGGGTTTGCGTGCCCCAGCATGGTGAGTGGCCGGAGCCGGGATCACGTCACTCCTGCGCATGTGCGCGGGGTCCTCCTTTTTGGCAAGGAGCTCTGAAGTTCCGGCACGATCTGCCAGACCTTGAGAGCGCATGCGCCACTGACGTCAGCAGCTGCACGCAGGGTTAATATCTCCTAAACTGTGCAGGTTTAGGAGATATTAATTTTACTTACAGGTAAGCCTTATTATAAGCTTACCTGTAGTTAAAAATCACCAAGTGGACAATACAACCGCTTTAAAGAAGAATTCCAGGTATGAATATTTTAACATAGTTACATTGATCCAGCTTGGACCAATAAATGCCATGCTCTCTGATCTCTCTCATGTCTTGCTATGCATGGAAGATAATGAACAGATGCTAGATCACAATGCTGCAGCTCTTCAGGAGTTGCAGGCTCATTCTCATCAATTAGCCATAGCTCACCGCTCTGCAAGTTAGAAGGTCAGGAAAACTGCAACGGAGTAACAATGTCTGCATTAGGGGCTTGCCAGAAGCCACTATGGATGAGTATCTCCCTGATATTATCCAGGGTGTTCTAAATGCTGTTTTGGGCAATCCAGCTACCCACCAACTTAACCTGGATTGAGAATACCGTTCCTTATGCCCAGAACCTAATATTGAATGTCCCTAGTGGCGTTATATGACGGTTTCATTATTATGAGGTTATTGATGGGGCTACTCTTACCATCTTCCTGGATCTAGCCAGAGAAACACTGGAATGCCACAGAGCCCTACAATCCCTACTAGACTACCTATGATGGGTGAACATCTCTTACCGCTGGCATTTTTCTGCATGCTTAATCACACAAAAAGATGGTCGTTCAGTTACTCTCCACTTTCCGGAGGACTTGAAGAAGTTCTGCATGGATCTTCAAATTGACCCCCCAGAGCTGCAGTGCTGGCAGAAATAGGTGAGATTTCTCTACTTTTCCTCAATGGCACCTAGTTGCTACTTTTATTGTTTTTTAGCATTTACTGTATATATATATTGCTCTTTGGTAGTAATTAAGGGTTCAGAGACTCTCACGGATGGTCCATTCCCCTCTTTGGAAAACGTTTTATGTTCATCTTGGGGTTTTCTTAATATCCTGTAATATATTTTGGTTGAAACTCGCTTACCACCCCACTGGCTGTGTCTTTCTAACCACCATTATTGAGGCACAAACATCTTTCTAGAACTTCTCCATACTTCACTTCCCATATTCTCACTTTGTTTTTGCCCTTCACCTCTTCACCAAAGGTCTCTTCTATGGTCCTAATATAGAGATCAATATTCAAAAGGCACTCCTATACCCCTATGGTAACCATACACTATATTGCATATAATGTTAGTGGTCTACATTCACCAGATAAGAGACATCAACTTTTCCAGAAGCTCAAATGTCTCTCTTGTGACATGACTTTACATAATTACATAGTTACATAGTAGTTAAGGTTGAAAAAAAACAACAGTCCATCCAGTTCAACCCGTGTAGGTGTACGCCTATAAGTACCCATATCCTTGTATGTTATATTCATTGAGATAAAATCCAATAGTTTTTTAAATATGCCCATACTACCTGCAATCACTACTAGTTGTGGAAGAGCGTTCCACATCTTTATTGTCCTTACAGTGAAGAACCCCCTACGCATTCACAGATTAAACCGATTTTCTTCCAGTCTCAATGTGTGTCCCTTTGTCCTCCTACATTCCCTGAGACTAACTAGTTTTTTTTTTATGCTAGGGTCCCCATTGAGATATTTATAAATCGCAATCATGTCCCCTCTCAAGCGTTGCTTCTCCAAAGAGAATAAGTTTAGCACCTGCATTCGTTCCTCATAAGTAAGGTCTTCCATTCCCCTTATCAGTTTAGTTGCCCTCCTTTGTACTCTCTCCAGCTCCAGTACATCCTTCCTGAGGACCGGTGACCAGAACTGGACAGAATACTCCAGATGTGGCCTAACCAGGGTTTTATAAAGTGGCAGTATTATAGCTTTATCCCTGGAGCATATCCCTTTTTTTATGCATGTTAATATTCTACCTGCACTGGTTGCTGCAGCTTGACATTGCATGCTATTGCTCAGTCTGTCATCTACTAGGACCTCCAGATCCTTCTCCATTCTTGAGTCCCCTAGAGGCTCTCACCTTAGAGAGTACTGAGCTTTTATGTTTTTTGCCCCCAAGTGCATTAATTTACATTTCTCTACATTGAACCTAATCTGCCATTTGTCTGCCAACTCCTATAATTTGTTCAGGTCATTCTGTAAAATGTTGATTTCGTGCTGCAATGTTATTAACCTGCTTATTTTTGTATCATCAGCAAAACTGAGACAGAGCTATTAATCCCTTCCCCTAGGTTGTTAATGAATAAATTGAACAGCATTGGTCCCAAGACTAGAGTTGAGCGGACATCTGGATGTTTGGGTTCGTTGGGTTCGGCCGAACTTCGCGAAAAAGTTCGGGTTCGGTACCGAACTTGACCCCGAACCCCATTGAAGTGAACGGTGAACCGAACTTTTGGGCACAAAAATGTCTGTATAAAAGTCCTGGAAAGGGCTAGAGGTCTGCAAAAGGAAGCAAAATGGGGGTAAGAGTAGGACAAGTGCCCTACAAACAAATGTGGATAGGGAAATAACTTAAAATCACAGAAAAAAAAATGGAGGAGGAGGTGGATGTGGAGTAGGAGGTTAAGTAGGCCGTGACCGTGGCAGTGTAGGTGGAAGTGGCGATGTAGGAGGAGGAGGAGGTAGCCAACACAGTTTTTTGTTTGTTTGGCTTTTTTCTAATTGAGGTAGCCCCCAAAATATTAAGACTAGAGTTGAGCGAACACCTGGACGTTCGGGTTCTGCTGGTCCGTCCGAACTTCGGGACAAAGTCCGGGTCCGGACGGAACCCGAACGATCGCACGGACAACGAACCCCATTGAAATCAATGGGGACCCGAACTTTTAGGCACAAAAATGGCTGTAGCAAAGTCCTGGAAAGCCCCAGAGGGCTGCAAAAGGAAGTAAAATGGGGGTAAGGGTAGGGCAAGTGCCCTACAAAAAAAGTGGGGACAGGGAAATAACTTTAAATATTTAAAAAAAAATAAAAACAAAAAAAAGCAAAAATGGAAGTGAATGTGGATCATCTTCAAACTGTGTCTGAAAAGTATTAATTAACGGTAGAAACCCTATAACTGTTCTAAAATCATCTTCAAACTAGGGCAAGTGCCCTACAAATAAATGGGGATAGGGAAAATAAATTAAAATCAAGTAAAAAAATGGGAAGGGGGGTGGATGTGGAGTAGGAGCCTAGAGGTTGACTAGGCCGTGACCGTGGTAGTGTAGGTGGAAGTGGCGGTGGTAGAGGAGTAGAAGGAGGTAGCCAACATGGTATTTTGTTTTTGTATTGAGGCCTATTCAAAAAAAGAAGTATATGAATGGCTGTGTGAGTCCGGTCTAAATGTTTATTCTGCACAAGGTACAGACAAGTCTTGTGGGATCCATGCCTGATTCATTTTAATAAAGGTTAGCTTGTCCACATTGGATGTGGACAAACGGCTCCGCTTGTCTGTGATAACGCCCCCTGCCGTGCTAAACACACGTTCCGACAATACACTGGCTGCAGGGCAGGCCAGCACCTCCAAGGCATAAAGGGCAAGCTCAGGCCATGTGGCCAATTTGGAGACCCAGAAGTTGAATGGGGCAGACCCATCAGGCAGTACGTGTAGGCGTGTGCCCACATACTCTTGCACCATGTTGCTGAAATTTTGCCTCCTGCTAAAACGGTGTCTATCGGCTGGTGGTGCTGTTTGTTGTGGCGGGCTGCTGACAAAGCTTTGCCACATTTCAGCCATGCTAACCCTGCCTTCTGAGGTGCTGGCGGTGGCACAGCT
>BLSH010249788.1:79183-93883 GCA_018402905.1 Glandirana rugosa
TCCGGTTATAGAAAAGAAAAATAGAGAACATATTAGTTAGATCACACGTTTTGTTATATTTTAAAGGTACATTTGGGATGAATCAACCAAGGTGTTCACCAATGCAGTAAAGCCAATGCTGGTTGAGGGATTGTAGCTGTACTTTTAATGGTGGATATAAGGGTAAATATTTGGTTCCAAAAGGAACTCAAAGATTTGCAGAACCATAGTGTCTGTGCTATTGAGCCTATGCTGCCGCAGTTTCTCCAGAAGGTGGCTGGGTGGCCTGGGTAGATTTTGGATAAATGATAAGGTGTTAAGTACAACCTATGGATAGTTTTCTGATATACTTCCCAGTGGTTTGTGCACTGAGATGCTTTGAGTGTTTCTTTAAAGGCTCATGTCCGTTGCTCTTGGGTAAAGGGGCTATTAAGTTCTTCTGGTGATTTGTTAAGGGAGTGTATACTGGAACATGGGCGGATGTCGCTAAAGCAGGTATACATAAAGGAGCTTCCTCCTTTGAAATATGAGTCGGAAAGGTAGTATTTGGAGACTGGTTCAGGTATATTCACCATGTTGGGAAGCTTCCAAGCGCTCAGGAAGTGGGAGATTTGTGTGTATGTGTATTTTTCTGAGTCTGGGAGGTTACATTTTTCCTGGAGGGATTTAAACATACTTACTGAGCTGTGGGTCTTTAAGTCTCTAATAGTGGCCATGCCAGAATTATGCCACCGGGTTAGGTTTAATTCAGGGATGCAGACGGTTAGGGTTTTTAGTGGGATCTGTAGTGGTTTACTAGGCGATAATATAGAAGCTGTTAGTGGATTTGTTTTTTGTAGGGGTGAGGTGTGTCCAACTGCCATCAACAAAAGGTGATCTGTTAGGGTAGCAGGGTGTGCGTATGAAACTTCCATCGTAGAAGGCGCATGCGCGGACTCGGCTAAGATAGCCGCTTAGCTCTGAGGCTCCGCTCCACCGCCGCTCGCCCAGCCGATAGCAGCCGATCGGAGCCCCGCAGACGACATCAGACGGGACCGGGAGACAGAGCCAAACCCCAGCCACGCACAGATGTCCTCAGGGTCGGCAAGGAGGGACCTCACCCATATTCTCGGTGAGGCCGCACCTCAGCCTGACCCCTCCAAGATGGTGGCGGCGTCTGCATCTCCATGCGGCCTGCTGGGGGAGAAAGGAGAAGAGATGGACACAATCAGGGAGAACACAAGGATCAACCCGTCCACCGGAGACACATCCCCAGAAGATAGGGGGTTATTAACACAGCAGGGAGAGATCTCCCCAGCATCCACGGAATCTCTATTAAGGAGATCTATGGGCCAGCACAACTACTCCCCCCTAAGCGATGCCCTATCTACCCCGGACATTCACATACAGAGGCTACAACCGGCCTCCCCCCTACCTATGGATCTCCCTACCCTAATGACTGCCTTTTCGGACATGCTGACTGTCACGTACCTGGTGGTAGAGTCTGGCTTATGCGGGGGCAACCTCTCTTGCGGCCCTGGTTCGAGAACCCCTGATAGTGGGAACAGGGAGCTCAGGAGCACAGGGGGGCACGAGGGCTGGACAGTCCTTAGCTGGTAGACGGAAGTCCACTGGAGCTCGTGCAAACAAGAGAGTAGTGATTCAATCCGGGTCGGCAACTAGCGGGCGGTGCGGTACAGCGGGATCAGGCAAACGGATGGTCGGGTACAGGCAGGGTCGGCAATGTGCTGGCTGAAAAGGTACAAAGGGATTAGACAAGCGGATGGTCGTAGGAAAGCCGGGGTCAGATGCAGGCAGATAGCAACAAGTCCAAAGGGATAGCCGGGGTCACAGGAACGGGTAGTCACTCAGAAATAGCTTGCTGGGGGCACAGGTGCAGGAAACGCTGTAGAACGGACAGCACCGTGCACTAAGTCCTGCAGGTTTAAATAGGGCCGATTGGCGCCTGTTTCCGGCGCGTGCGCGCGCACGGACGCGCGCGCACGCGGGTGCGCGCACGGGCGCGCGCGAACGCGCACAGGCGCGCGCACCACCGCGGAAACCACTGGAACTGCTGTATCTTCCTGACACTGACTAAAGGCCTAGCCCAAAATGCAGCTCAAATCACAGCAGCAATTCAAGCTGACCTTCAACTTATAGGCAGCAGGATGGAAGCTATAGAAAATAAGTCTGAGCAAGCCATAGCCAGGATTAATCAAAACTCTAACAGAATTCAGGAACTCCAAGAACACCTGGAGGCAGCTATATCCAAAATCGACGACCTTGAAAACCGTTCGAGGCGTCTAAATTTTCGCATCAGAGGTCTTCCAGAATCAATTAAAGACATTAGCTCTGCAGTAACAACCCTGATTAAAGACCTGATTCCTGATATACCAGCACACTGCCTAGAGATGGACAGAGCTCACAGAGCCCTACAACCTCCCAGGAGTGATGGTCTCCCACGAGACATCATCGTCAAGCCTCATTACTACTCAGTAAAAGAAGAGGTTATGAAAACAGCCCGTAATAAGGAAAACCTACAACTTCTGGGCCACAAAATCCAGCTGTTCTCAGATATTTCCCCCTACACAATTCAAAAAAGGAGGGCCCTGAATCCCCTTTCTCAAATCCTGGCTCAAAATGACATAACATATCGCTGGTCCTTCCCCCTCAGACTTAATTGCTCCTTCAAAAATAAAGCTTACGGATTTTCTACGATCCCAGAAGGCGAGAAGCTTTTACTTCACCTAGGATTGATCTCACAAGAACCCACTTCTGCACCCACTGGAAAAGGTCACTCCTCAACAAAAAGACCCTCACCTCAAAGTCCACTCACGCCGGCATGGCAGAAGCAACAATCGAAGAGATCCAAAGAAACCATACCCCCCTGAAACTCTCTCGTGATTTTTGCTAGCTCCCCTTTCTCTCGGCAGGTGCCCTACTCCATTCCCAGAAATGGACGCTCCTAGTGGGACTGATACACCTCAAGTCTAAATTTAAATTTTTTTTTTTTTCGTTGTTACTAAAAAAAAGGTTTGACCAGACCTTTCACACAGATAATGTTCAAAAACAGTTTTTGTTTAGCTATCGTTCATGTTTTCTTATGCCCTCATCGGCATTAGGGTGCCAACTGTCCTGTTTGGACATGAGGGCACCTTGATGCTGTGGCTCTCAGCTCAGTCCTGACCATTACCCAGAAGGTCTCTGAAAAATAGCAAAAGGACACTAAAGGACTGTCTTTAGAACTGTTAGTCCTCAAAGGGCTGGGGCGACGTCGGTGATGCCCATGTGCCAATCCATGCCTCTGAGGGTTACTCGTGTTTCCTCTCAGACGCAGTTTTTCTTGAAAGCCGCAAGGCCATTACGGCTTATCGTACTCTTCCTGGTGGCAGGCTGGTCCTCCTCCAGAAAGGGTGGTAAACACTTAAAGCCATTGTTTTGTATTGTACTAAATATTGTTTCTCTACTCACTTCTTCGCTCAACTCTCATTTCTCTACTCACCTCCCTCTTTCCATTTCCTCTCGAGTCCCAGCGAACCTCCAGATAACTTCACCTCTTAACGCAGATGAACCAAGGTATCTCAACCATCCCAGAAGCATCAAGCCAATATACTTTGCCTACAGCCGGGGTAAGTCCCTTCTCTTTACTCGTTTCTACTCAACCTCCAGACATGACCAGTGACCTTATTGGGTCCACATTGCTGGACGTTAAGACGCACAACGTACAAGGTATCAACTCTCCTACTAAAAGGAGGAAACTGTTCCAAGCCTACCATAAATCCAATACAGACATACTACTCCTACAGGAGACCCACTTTCCTTTGTCGTACATACCTAAATTCATTCATAAGCATTCCCTCATTTATTTTTTTCTAATGCCCGCAACAAAACGAAGGGCGTAGCGATTTGCATCTCCAAAAGATTGAATTTCTCCCCCTCTGAAGTAATGGAGGATGCTGAAGGCAGGTACATTTTAGTTAGTGGTAACCTTAAAGGGGCAATTTACACTCTAATATCATATTATGCTCCAAACTCAGGTCAAGGCAGCTTCTTCAAACGTATGATGACTCACCTAACCCCTCATCTGAAAGGCACCGTCATCGTGGGAGGGGACACAAATACACCTTTAGACCAGTCTCTGGACAAATCTAACATCCTACGACCCACACAGAGGAGACCATCCAGACATAGCCTCCGCATAGCACAAAAATTAAATTCCCTGGCCCTGATAGACATATGGGGGGAATTGAACCCGCACTCCAAAGATTACACACACTACTCCATACCGCATAGAACTTATTCACGAATCGATCACATATTTATCCAAGCCAAAGCAGCCAGCAATGCAGTTTCCTCGACCATAACAGCTTCCCCACTTTCAGATCATGCTATCGTGACTTTAAAACACAAACTCATTCATTCCACCACAAGACCCTTTAAGTGGCGACTGAACGAGGCACTCCTTAATAACCTGGTCCATTGTGACCAACTCACTAAGCTCATGGAGGAGTATTTCAAGTTGAATGATTCAGACTCAATCTCACCTACCACCCTCTGGGCCGCTTTCAAAACTGTCATGAGGGGTCACTTGATCCAGCTCGCTTCAAAATTAAAAAGAGAAGATGGAGCCAAAATCCAAGCTTTAACTCTTTGTTTCCACCAGGCTAGTATGTTACACAAGCGTACACAAACCTCAGAAACACTAGCACAACTAGACGCAGCTAAAACGGCCCTCAATCTAGCGCTAATGACCAGTGCTGAGAAATATCTCAGATGGTCGGAGGCAAAGTTTTACATGCAAAAAGATAGAATAGGCTCCAGACTGGCCCAAACTCTCTCCCCCAAACACCGTCCAAAGCACTTCCCGAAAATACGTACTAAAGCAGGAGACCTCACTCAAAACCCAGATAGAATCATGAAAGAATTTCAATCCTTTTATGAATCCCTCTATAAGGGGAATACAAATACTAATCAGCAACATAACTTAGATGAATTCCTGAAGGACCTTCCTCTCCCTCAACTTTCCCAGGAACATAGGAATGCTCTAGAAAGCCCCTTTAATGTAGCCGAAGTCACTGAAGCAATCAAAACCGCAAAATCGGGATCCGCTCCAGGCCCAGATGGTTTCTCGACTATCTTCTATAAAAAATTTGGCCCCACGGTCGCACCCTATTTAGCCCGCTTCTTCAACAACACTAGGAAGGGTATCCCACTTAGCAGAGATCTAAACGCGGCATTTATATCTGTTCTCCCTAAGCCGGGTAAAGACCACAGCGACATTGCAAATTACCGCCCGATCTCTCTAATAAATAATGACATCAAATTAATGACAAAAATTCTAGCAACCAGGCTCTCAAAGTTCATCTCAAAATATATTCATAAAGACCAAGTGGGATTTATCCCGGGGAGACAGGGCCCAGATCAGATAAGGAGAGCCATCGATATTATTTCGTTGCTAAATTCACACTGGGACGGCGGACGCCATCAGGAGGGATTTTTACTTTCCATAGATCTGCATAAAGCATTTGACAAGGTTTCTTGGCCATATTTATTTGAAATCTTACGCAGATGGGGCTTTGGTCCTCACTTCATCTCCTCCTTATCAGCCTTGTACACCAATCTTAATGTGCAGGTTTCCCTTCCCATCACACAGGGCACCAGACAAGGTTGTCCTTTATCTCCTATAATCTTTGCGATAGCAATAGAAACCCTAGTGATTGCAATCAGAACACATCCAGATATTAAGGGGGTACGTTGCGGCCCTCAGGAACATAGATGCGCACTTTTTGCGGACGACCTTCTGCTTTCTATTACTAACCCCCTGATCACAACACCTAATGTCCTCGAGCTTCTCAGGGACTTCGGAAAGGTCTCAGGTCTTACAGTAAACACCACAAAGTCGATGGCTCTCAATATCTCAATCCCACCATCAATCTTGGAACAAATGAAGACACATTTTCCTTTCGTGTGAGCCCCCCAGTCTCTCCCTTATCTAGGCATACAATTAACAGACACAATTGAACAACTGTTCCGAGCAAACTACCCCCCATTATTCAAAATCATTGCGGCTGATTTACATTCGTGGTCATCTGCAGGACTATCATGGATAGGAAATATTAATGCCGTCAAAATGAATGTTTTACCACGGTTGCTTTACTTCTTCAGATCACTCCCAATCCCTTTGTGCAGGGCTCAGCTTCATAGAGTCCAATCTCACATTATCGCTTTTGTCTGGGGAAAGAGGGGATAGAGATGCTGAAGGGAAACACTTTTTCGCACAAGGAAACAAGGAGGTCTGGGCTTACCATCCCTTTGGTCCTACTACCAGGCAGCGCAACTTGCACAGATCTCGGTAGTATATTCCAAAGGCTCCAAACCGGATTGGGTAGCAATGGAAAGGCAAGCAATTCCCAACTACACAATAGACTTTTTGCTCTGGTCTCCTGTCAAAACTCGTCCTCCCATCATGGCCCCAACCCTTTCCCACTCAGTTGCATTAACAAACAAATTATATAAGACACACGCTTTAATCTCCTCAAGCAAACCACTATCCCATATATTTAACAACCCATCATTTCCTCCGGGTCTAAACTCTCAAGCTTTCAAATGCTGGTTCAACAAAGGATTATTTTGAATTGGCCATTTCTTTACTCGACGAGGCCCGATCTCCAAAGCTTATTGCTTCTCTAAACTTGAAATGCCCTCCAGTGAGTTGTTTAGGTTCTCACAGATTTCCCATTTTCTACAAGGGATTTGGGAGGATAGAGACAAACCCCTAACTCCGACAGATTACGAGATATGGTGCTCCGAAACCACAGAACAAAGGGGAGGCATCTCTATAATATATTCACTATTGACCCAAGGCAATTCTAAACCAGCCTATGCTGAGGCCTGGGAAAAAGAACTAAATGTTCAAATACAACCAGGGTTATGGCACATGACAACCCAGAAAGCACAAAAAGGTCTTATGAATATCGCACTTATAGAAGCTAACATTAAGGTCCTGGTAAGATGGTACTACACGCCAGCGCGACTGGCCCAGATGTACCCCACCTCCTCCCCTTTGTGTTATCGGGGCTGTGAACTTGGGGGCACCATGTCTCACATCTGGTGGACTTGTCCACGCATTAGGTCTTATTGGAAAAGATTTTTTGCAATGGCGAAGCTAGTTCTGAGACACAACATCACACCATCTCCGGAGGTGGCTCTCCTAATGCAGGGGGTAATGGGTCTTTCCAAATATAAACAATCTCTCCTCAACTTCATGCTAGCAGGAGCCAAGTTAACCATTGCTAGAGCATGGAAGAGCCCCGAAGTATCTCTTCCAGACACGAAGAGAAAGATCTCTTGGATAATGGCACAGGAACTCATAGTGGCCAAATTACTAGATAAAGAGACCAGGTCCGAAACAATTTGGGAGCCATGGGCTCAATACATGAAAATCCCACTCTTACCGGGTCATAACCCGGATTCATATTAAGGTCTGGTGGTTCGCTGGACACGATTCTCTCTTTTCCTTTCCCTCGCAGCTTCTTAGCCTGACTTTCATGTTTCTTCCCTTTTCACTATCTTGCTTTCCTCTTTTTCTTCATCCCTTACCTGTATTTTACGGAAACTCTACAGAATGTTTTTATGTTCGGAATAGGGAGATTATCTCCCAGGTGGGGGTATCAGAGGAAGGGGGGAACCCGATCCCTTCCAGGGTCACTGGGGTCCATCCTTCTCCTGGCTACCTCTGAGACCCGACTCGAGGGTCCTAAGACTCTAGTTGGAGCTCTTTAGTGCGGGTCATGATGGAGTGTAACCCATGCCCACAGTGTTGCTCCCATTGGGGTGGGCCGGGTTATCCCCGAAGGTGGGTCTTTCCCAAATTTCGGGAACTACCACTCCCCTGTGCTCCACGAACGCACCTAGCTCCACATCCCATGTAACATATCCAATCTTGCATTATATTCCCCACATCGGAGCCAACTCAGCAAGAAGTAATTGTCATAAGTTGTTATAATTCTATTTGATGACCTATTCTTCTTCTGCAGTTATCTTTTGACCTATTGAGATAGTCTCACAAGCAACACGTTAAACATAATGTAATTGATCTTCATTTGTTCTTATTTTTGTCCTTGAGTTATATTTCTATTCACCATTAATCGCTTTGCTCTTTTCGAAGTGTTAAGTAATGCTTTGTTAACCTGAATTTTTCAATAAAAATATTGAAAGAGAAACTTCCATCGTAGACCATGTCTTATTCGGAGTAGGATGCCACCAGAAGTAGAGTTGGTCCAAAATTGAAGCGTAGTAATAGTTTTCTATATATGTGGCAATCCTACTCCGCATGTCCTATGGGATCTCGTGAGTATGTAGTTAACACATCTAGGTGGTTTTGAATTCCAGATGAATTTAGTCATTTGAGTCTGGATCAATTTTGTGTAAGAACGGGGGATAGAAATGCTTAGTGTGCAAAATAGGTAGAGGAGTTTAGGGAGTATAAGCATCTTAAAGATGGCTATACGTCCCAGTCTGGAGAGACCTGAGCTAGATAGCGATTTTTAGTAGGGAAGGTAGGTTTCTTGAAAAGGTGTGGTAATTTAAGTCATATAGGTTTTTTTGATCGGGGGTTATTTGGGTTCCCAGGTATGGGATGGATGTGCTAGACCATTGATAGGGTGTGTTGGATTTTAGTTTGGTGGTTAGCTTGGGCGGAAGATGTATGGGTAAGACCAGGGATTTTGAGGAATTTAACTTGTAATATGATATTTTACTAAATTGTTGGAGTAGGTCCTGTATTGCTGGGAGGGATTGGAGAGGGTTGGAGACCATCAAGATCACGTCATCCGTGAATAGACTGATTTTATGGTCTGCTCCATTACAGGGGATGCCGCTATTTGCGTATTAGATCTAATTTTGGAGGCTAGTGGTTCCATTAGTACAGCAAATATGAGTGGGGAGAGGGGGCACCCCTGTCATGTGCCATTTGTTATGTCAAAGGGACTAGATAGTGTCCCTCCTGTTAGTACTCTAGCAGATGGGTTTGAGTATAGAGATAGTTTTGCATCCTGGAACTATCCTGTAATGACGAATTTGGTTAGCACCACTCGAAGGAACAGCCAATGTATTCTGTCAAACGCCTTCTCTGCATCTAAGGTTAGGAGCAGAGAAGGCGTTCATGTTATTTTAGCCTGGTGGATGAGGTTGAGCACCTTTCTGGTGGCATCTGGGGCTTGCCTCCCTGGGACAAATGCAACCTGGTCGGGGTGCACTAGGTGAGGGAGGGGCTCCATTTATCTGTTAGCAATACCTTTAGCTAGCAACTTAATATCTGTATTCAGAAGAGATATTGGTCTGTAGTTAGAGGCAACAGAGGTGTATTTCCCAGGTTTTGGTATAGTTGTTATGATTAAGTTATTATGTTAAGAGCGTAACATATCTGTGGGTAGAGAGCCAGAGGAACCAGCAGCGTTGAAGAGATCTTTTAATTTAGGGGCTATAATGTTTGCAAAATTTTTTTGTATAAGATATTGGTGAAGCCATCTTCACCGGGGGGATTTGTGGAGGGGGAGAGATTTTATTACTCTTAGAATTTCTATTATGGTGAAGGGTTTAGAAATACTTTCTAGTTAGGTCTCTGAAATTGTAGGCAGTTTAATGGGGTCTAGAAAGCTATGGAGCTATTTGCTCTTTAGTGGGTTGAGGGGTGAGGGGATCCCATTTGAGATTGTATAGTGAGGAGTAAAAGTCGCTAAATGCGTTGGCAATCTCTTGAGGATTGGTTAAGAGTTTTTTTGATGTGGGATGGTGTAGGGATAGAATTTTTGTCTTTTGTTGTTGAGCTTTTACTTGCTTTGCTAGAAGAGACCCAGCTGTATTGCTCATTGCATAGAAGTTGGCCTTTGAAGTTGAAATTTGAAGTTGTTTTCAAATTTGTGGAGCAACAGGGTACGTAATTGTTGCCTTAGTTCTAAGAGCTTCTAGGCTAGAGATTTGGGATAGTACCTCGTCTATCTGTCGGGTTCTCTGACGTCTCGCTCTTTTACTCAGTTTTATGAATATACCTCTAAAGTATGCTTTGCATGTTGACCAGAGGGTGAATTTGTCAATGTCCAGTGTTTCATTCAGTTCAAAAAAGGATTTATGCTTTGCTTCTATTTCTTTTAGAATTTTGGGGTCGTTAGTAGGGATGGGTTCAGTCTCCATATTTTCAGTGGTCCTGTGCACTGGTCACCTATTGTAATGGATATGGGGGCATGATCTGACCATGAGATAGTGCCAATGTCCGATTTTGAGATGTTCTGAAGTGTCCATTTGTCGACCAGAAAGGAGTCAATTCGTGAGTAGGACAATTGTGGGTGGGAAAAGAAGGTATAGACCCATTCCGATCCATGTTGGGCTCTCCATACATCAAAGAGGACTTGTTTCTGGATGAGGGGGTTTAGAGCCGGTCGCTGTAGTCGCTACGTAGTTGATGGTTCCATTGATGGGTCTCCAACTATGTTGATGTCTGCCCCTATAATGATGTTTCTTTGGTTCAAGTGTTTTATTTTCTTGAAAAGGCATCTGAAAAAGCAGAGTTGTCTGGTATTAGGGCCATAGGTGTTGACTAGGGTGTAGTTCATTTGGTCAATAGTGCCGATAAGTAATAGGTATCTGCCTTGTGGGTCTGCTTGGGTTTGCTGATGTTGAAATTGGAGGGTGTCGCCGATAGCCGTTAAAACGCTGTTCTTATTCTTAGGGCCTGAGGCAAGATATATGGGGTTGATTTACTAAAGCTTGAAAGTGCAATATTTGGTGCAGCTCCACACAGAAACCAATCAGCTTCCAGGTTTTATTGTCAAAGCTTGATTGAACAAGCTGAGGTTAGAAGCTGATTGGCTAGCATGCACAGCTGCACCATTGTTTGCACTCTCCAACTATAGTAAATCAACCCCTTGGTGTCATATCCTTTCAGTTTACATTTTGGAATTTTAGATTTTGCAAAATATGTTTTCTGTATAAATGTCTGCATTTTGTTTCGACAGTTCTTTCTGGAGGTTTGCCCTTTTTTGTGGGTTGTTTAGGCCTTTGACGTTCTGTGATATTATTTTAATTTTGTGGCCTTTGGTAGTGGCTATTGGTGGTGGGCTGTATTGAGTCTTGTAGTAGGATCTAGGACTGATTTGGTTGGCTCAGAATGGTGTGATCTTACTTATAGGATTGGTGTTGTGAGTTTGAGGGGTGATGAAAGGCTAATGCTGGTTAAAGAGGGGGAAATAAAAAAGGCGAGCCAGTTAACAATTCGGGCTCAATGTGCAGAAATACTGCTATTAACTTCCAACTGGAGGGGGGTTTTCTTCCAGAGGCGTTCAAGACTTGGAGCCTGTGGACAGAGAGTGGATTAGGCCTGAGTGAGGCAGTGGTCCGCTACAACCCGGCCTGTTAGTAGGGGGTCATATGCACGAACAGTGGTTTCAGGCATCTTGAAGGGACCATTCCCCTTCCATCTGGGAAGAGAGATGGTCTTGGAGTGTCTTCCAGTATTATGCGCTAAAGTTTTAGTAGGTGGAGGCTGGCAGATAGTGTACATACTGCGTTGGTTTTACCCTGGGACGTGACCAGCAGCTTAGTGGGGAAGCCCCATTTGTATGAGATATTGTGATTCTGAAGTGGTTTTGTTATTGTGGCTAGCTGTCTCCGGTTCTTCATTGTAGCTTTCGAGAGGCCTGTGTATAGGGCCACTGTAAAGAATGGGTCTGGGAGTTTCAGGTTGCGCTTAGCAGCATAAATCACCTTCTCTTTGGCGTTGTAGAAGTGTATACGTGCTAGCACGTCCCTCAGTTTTTTCTGCTGGAAGATGGGGATACTTCGGTAGTCTATGGGCTCTGTCAATTTCCAGGTCTCATTCTGACAAGTCCGGAACCATGGCTTTCATTAGAGATTGTAGAAATTCGACCAGCTCAGGTTGTTGTACAGACTCTCTTCCTCATGTTCTGGGCATATTTCCACTATGTCATTGTGGGCAGTGAGGAGTTCAGACATTTTGTTCTCAATGTGGGGCAAGCGCTGGTCTTGGTGTTGTACTACATTAGCGAGTGAAAACACTGCTGCAGAAAGGTCTGTGTAGAGTGTTTGTTTGAGGGATATCAGCATGTTTTTCATAGTTTGCTCTGAGATTGGCTAGTCAGAGGCTGGGGAGTAGTCTATGGCTGCAGGCTGCAGGGTCTCTGGTGAGGACAATGTGAAAGGAATATTCAGGCCCTGGATTGGTGTATCGTGTTCTCTCCTTGGTTTGGATTTAACAGGGGAGGCTGACGTGGCTGAGCAAGGTGGGGAGTACTCCCTATGTGTTGTTGGTTGTGGTACATAGCCTGGTGTTTGTTGTCCAATGTCGCTGTTGTGTGGGGCATTCTGGGCTGTATTGCCATGCATGTTGCCAGAGCCATTTTGGTCAGGACCTGTTCTGGCCAGTGTGAAGAAGTTATTAAGTTTCTGTGGCATGATACCTTGTTTCCTTCTTTTTGACATTTTTCTTAAGTGTGTCTATCCCTTTAATTGGTTTGTTAGTTTGCTTTTGTCTTGTACGTCACAGTGTGGAGTTGCTGTAGGAAGGGTTTTGTGCGGGGTGGTTGTTTAGGCAGTTATCTGGTAGAACAGCAGCTTGAACTGGGTGGACCAATATGGCCACCGTTGTTAGGCCTAATGGCTCCCAGCTGGGTTGTAATGCCACAAGCTGCCTCCCTCCACCTCAGGTCCCAGGGAGAGGTTGATAGTATGTTGAGGGGTCTATGCCAGGTGTGTTGCGAGGCCCGCTAGGTTGGTGTAACTACAGAAACTTTAGGCCGCAAAATGGTGGCCACGCTAGGCCTCAGTAGGCCACAAATGGAGCCCCGGGCTAGAGTTAGCTGATTTTCATGGACCGTTCACTTGGGGGTGTCCGGATGGTAATTCAGGCCCCAGGGAGGTGATTTGTGGTGTAACTAGAGCAGATGGACAGTGGGTTGCTCGGTCTGGGTGCGGAGGCCTCACTGTGTAGAGCTGGGTACTGCAGCGTCCTAATGTCACTCCGAGAACGAGTGTCCGCGTCGCTCGATTTTTAACTCAGGCTGGTTCGGGGAGTGAAGATGGTCACCCTAGGTGTCTGGTAAAGCTCACCGGTCTAGATGCAGCGAAGATGCCAACGGATTCGTTAGAGGGTTTTCAGAGCTCCTCTCAAGTACGTCCGCTGCCGTCCTCGTCAGGCCACGCTCACCCACCAGTCAGTTTTTATGTCTACTGTTATAGTTGCGTTTCTGCTGTTTTGTGTAATGATCCTGGACCCCTCCAAAGAAAAGAACAAAACATTGTAGTATTATTTCCTATGCCATAGAGGTTAACATTGTTCTGCAGCCCCTTAAACCAAATTGGCATTGCTAACAGAATGCAAACACACCTTTTCACCTGTAGTATTTTTATTACTAGCCAGTGGAATTCTCTAGGGATCAGAATGTGCTCAGGCACAAATATGGCTTTACACTATAAATCTATAGTGACTCCTGCCTCAGTTATTTTTTTAAAATATTTTTCATCAATCTTTGTATCTGGTGCAAGATTTGTGTAGTTCTTCAGGGTTAGATGTCTCTCTGTAGTTGTGCCCTAGTATCCAACAAAAAACAGACTGTTTTTTTTACCTCTATCCTAGCATCAGTGTCTGGTCCTCAACTTGCCTCACTGAAACCTAGGCTAGCCATGCATGCATAGATTAATCTATCCATGCTAACAACATGGAGGGAGGTGTCTCCACTCCTGGTTTTTACTCGAGCAACTATGACACCCAAGGCTCCTTGAATACTCAAGCAGTGACTGTATCTGATAAGATCCAATCACTTTCAGATGACAATTTTTCACCCAGGTCCTTTGATTTTTCAGTCAAAGTTTGTTGAGCTGGGTGGTGCTAAAAGAGACAACCACGGCCTGAATTTTGGCTGATTCAGCATGGACACGCACAGAACGTACAGACATGGGATTATGTCTTCAAATCCATTCAGCACGAATAATGGCATTAAATAAAGCTATTTAAAGTCCTATGATGAAACAGATTCTGCAAACGCATCAAAATGGTTCATGTCATGTTGTCTGTGATGAAGTAATTTTAAAAAACAATCTTTGCACTTGGGCGTGCTGTGCACAGTCCACATTCTATGAAAAACTAGTAGAGTTGAGCGAACCCGTACTGTAAAGTTCGGGTCTGTACCGAACTTTGGGGTGTCCGGGACCCGGACCCGGACTTTTCAAGCTTGGAGCTTGGACATAATTTTATAACACTAATAAGGCTCTATGCGGCTACAATACACTTAGTGAATGGAGCTTGGACATGATTTTATAACACTAATATGGCTCTATGCGGCTACAATACACTTAGTGAATGGAGCTTGGACATGATTTTATAATACTAATATGGCTCTATGCAGCTACAATACACTTAGTGAATGGAGCTTGGACATGATTTTATAACACTAATAAGGCTCTATGCGGCTAGAATACAATTAGTGAATGGAGCTTGCAGATGATTTTAGAACAATAATCTTTCCCTTAAAGCAACAGCTGGGAACTTTCCCTGTACAACTTGGAGATGATTTCTTGCACAAAAATAAAAAAAACAGTGTTGGTTACCTCCTCCTCCTCCACCGCCACTTTCACCGCCTCCTCAACCTCCAACTCCACACCCACCTCCATTTTTGATTTTTTTATGTGATTTTAGCTTAAAAATTATTTTAAGTTCAAAAAAAATAAAAA
>BLSH010249788.1:93893-108974 GCA_018402905.1 Glandirana rugosa
GTTATAAAATCAATGATTTTATAACACTAATATGGCTCTATGCGGCTACAATACACTTAGTGATAGTGAATGGAGCTTGGATATGATTTTATAACACTAATAAGGCTCTATGCGGCTACAATACACTTAGTGAATGGAGCTTGCAGATGGTTTTATAACACTAATATGGCTCTATGCGGCTACAATACACTTAGTGAATGGAGCTTGGACATGATTTTATAACACTAATATGGCTCTATGCGGCTACAATACACTTAGTGAATGGAGCTTGGACATGATTTTATAATACTAATATGGCTCTATGCAGCTACAATACACTTAGTGAATGGAGCTTGGACATGATTTTATAACACTAATAAGGCTCTATGCGGCTAGAATACAATTAGTGAATGGAGCTTGCAGATGATTTTAGAACAATAATCTTTCCCTTAAAGCAACAGCTGGGAACTTTCCCTGTACAACTTGGAGATGATTTCTTGCACAAAAATAAAAAAAACAGTGTTGGTTACCTCCTCCTCCTCCACCGCCACTTTCACCGCCTCCTCAACCTCCAACTCCACACCCACCTCCATTTTTGATTTTTTTATGTGATTTTAGCTTAAAAATTATTTTAAGTTATTTCCCTATCCCCATTTCTTTGTAGGGCACTTGTCCAACTCTTACCCCCGTTTTCCTTCCTGTTGCAGACCTCTAGGACTTGCCAGGACTTTGTTACAGCCATTTATGTGCCTAAAAGTTTGGGTCCCCATTGATTTCAATGGGGTTTGGGGTTTGGGTCAAGTCCGGACCCGAACCCGGACTTTGTCCCGAAGTTCGGCCGAACCTGCCAAAACCGGACTTCCAGAGGTTCGATCAACTCTAAAAACTAGAACTGCATTACTAAACAAAAAAAAATGTAAAAAGGTTCTGATGTACAACAGGGATCTTAGCTTCCCTGAGCAAATAATGAGAATAGAAATGGGTCGAACACACCCCTGGTTGAGTTCACGCCAGAACTCTCTAACATCACAAAAGTTCAGACCCGAACTCTGAACCCCATTGAAGTCTATGGGACCCGAATTTGAAAATTAAAAGTCCCAATTTTGAAGGTTATTTGCAAGTTATTGGCCATAAAAAGGGTATGGGGGCCCGGGAACTGCCCTGGGGGACATGTACCAATTAAAAAAAAAACTTTTAATAAAAATATTGTTTTTAAAGGAGCAGTGATTTTAATGATGTTTAAAGCGAGACAATAAAAATGAAAAATTCCTTTAAAATAGTGCCTACAGGTTCTCCTTAGTAGAACCCCATATATTTAAACACCTCAATATTGGGCACTTAAACCCCTTCCTTTTAGGCCATTTTTCAGCTTTCAGCGCTCTAACACCTTGAATGACAATTACTCAGTCATGCAACACTGTACCCATATGAAATTTGCATCCTTTTTTTCACACAAATAGAGCTTTCTTTTGGTGGGTTTCTTTATTTTTTGAGCTATAAATAAAAAAAGACCAAAAAATTTGTAAAAAAAAAATGCCTTTTTCTTTGTTTCTGGCATAAAATTTTGCAAAGTAGTAATTTTTCTTTATAAATTTTGGCCAAAATTTATACTGTTACATATCTTTGGTAAAAATAACCCAAATCAGTGTATATTATTTGGTCCTTGTAAGTTATAGAGTCTATAAGCTATGGTGCCAATCATTGAAAATTGATCACACCTGATGTACCGAAGGCCTATCTAATTTCTTGAGACACTAAGGCAACCTTCCACACGGGGCTTTCCATTTACGGAGTCTGTTATGCTCAGGGGGGATCGATCTGCTGATCCCCCCTGAGCCAACGGACCCGTCTACGCTCTCTCTGCAGAGACGGATCAGTCAGAGCTCTCCCGTATGGGTAATCGGATGACAACAGATCCATCTGTCTGTTGTCATCCGATCCAATCTGCAGGCGGATCTGAACGGAAAGGATTGTCCTTGTGACAGGAGAGTTATAAGTCAGGAAAGTACAAATACCCCAAAATGACCCCTTTTTGGAAAGTGGACATTCCAAGGTATTTATTAAGAGCCATAGTGAGTTTTTTTAAGTTGTAATTTTGTCCCACAATTCTTTGCAATATGAAGATTATTATTATTTTTTTTTTTTACAAAATTGTAATATTCATGGGTTATTTCTCTCATATGGCATATGCATACTTGCAACTACACCCCAAAACACATTCTTCTACTCCTCCTGAGTATGGTGATAGCACATGTGTGAGACTTTTTCACAGCCTAACCACATACAAAGGTCCAATGTGCAGGGAGCACCATCAGGTGTTCTAGGGACATAAATTATACATTTAATGTTATGACGACCTATCACATTTTTGAAGGCCCTTGAGCACCAGGACAATGGAATTGCCTACAAAATGGCCACATTTTGGAAAGAAAACACCCCAACATATAATCTATGAGGCATAATGAGTCTTTTGAATGGTTCATTTTTTCCCAGAAATTTTTGGAAAATGTGGAAAAAAACGAAAACGCTTTTACATAGCACGTACATAGCATGCACTTAGAAAAAATGACACCCCAAAATACATTCTGATACTCCACCTGAGTATAGCGGTACCACATGTGTGAGACTTTTACACAGCCTGGCCACATACAGAGGCCCAACATTGAAGTAGCACCTTCAGGTGTTCTACGAGCATAAACTACACATCTCATTTCTCAACCATCTATTACACTTTTGAAAGCCCTGGAGCACCAGGACAATGGAATTGCCCATAAAATGACCCCATTTTGGAATACAAACACCCCAACATATATATGAGGCATAATGAGTCTTTTCAACGTGTAAATCTTTTCCAGAAGTTTTTGGAAAATGTGGAAAAAAAATGAAAATGCATTTTTTTTTACACAAAGTTGTCCATTTATAAGATATTTTCAACACATAGCATGTACATAGCAAAAATGACACCCCAAAATACATTTTGCTACTCCTCCTGAGTATGGCAATACCACATGTGTGAGACTTTTACACAGCCTGACTACATACAGAGGCCCAACATCCAAGTAGCACCGTCAGGCGTTCTAGCATAAATTACACATATAATTTCCTGACAACCTATCATTTTTGAAGGCCCTTCATATTTCTAACACATAGCATGCACATACCAAGAATTACACTCCAAAATAATATCTATTGAGGAAAGGGTAAAGAAAAAGTATTACCTGTGGTTTTATTAGTGTCCACAGAAGAGAGCATTGGTCCAGGCAGCAGGCAGGAATGTGCTTAGTGACAGCAATAGTAAGTATCCAGGCAGCAGGCAGGAATATTTTCTATAGCCAGTACAAGGATATTATAAGCACAGCCAAAGCATTTGTCCATAGGAATTGTCCAGGCAGAGACAGCCAGCACAGCTATAATATTGGTCATGGTACACTGTTACCTGCAGTCACTCATTGTACTGCTCTCCAGCCCTTCATAAACATACTGCCTCTTGCTACAGCTAATTGCTTCCATAGCCCAGGTAGCAGGCAGAGGTGTGATCAGTTCATGCGGCAGGCAGAGGCATGATGGCAGTAAGTCAGCAGCAGGCTCAGAGCCTCAGTCAGGTAAGACATGTGCACAGGGGCACAGGGGTAGAGGCTTCTCCCACCCAAATCTCTTTGAAGTCTCTAAGCAACCAGACCCTAATCCGGAAATTACGAAACCCGGAGAAAACAAAAAATTGGTTTTCTCCATCCAGAAAAACAATTATGGTGCCCCTCACATACGTGAGTCACCTGTGTACTACAGTAGCAGGGCAACAGATCAGTCCAAGCGGTAGGCAAAAGCATAGTCGATAAAACAGGCCAGGATCAGTTCACGTGCAAGCAGTCCAAATGGTGGGCAGATGCGTAGTTGACTAAACAGGCCAGGGTCAGTTCACTTGCAAGCAGTCCGAAATGTGAGCAGAAGCGTAGTTGATAAAACAGGCCAGGGTCAGTTCATGTGCAAGCAGTCCAAATGGTAGGCAGAGGCATAGTCCAAAAACTGGCCAGGGTCAGTTCACGTGGAAATAAGTGGCATGATTATTTGAGGAAGCATGGAAAATGGTCAGCAGTGCACAGATAATGAAATGGGGAAATATATGGGCTAATATTTTAGGGATGCGTGGTAAAGCCTGAAGTGTTCACCAATGCAAAGGCTGGGTTTTGAGGAACACTGGGGACAATGATAGCTGGTATCTCTACGAAATCCTCTTTTGCTGCACATGTGGCATCTTTTTTGGCATCTTTGGCCTGCTTAAGATGGTGGAATGCTGTCTGGGATGTGGCGCTCATGAAGTCGGCTAACTGCACCAGATGGAAGGTTTTCTGGGGAGGGCCTTGTTGATAGACGAGGGACATAACTTCTTTGATGAATTTGAGGAAGGGGGTGGGGCTTTCCATGGATTTGGTGAAGATTATGTAGGCGTTATAAGTGGCCAAATGGATGAGGTAAATTGCTACTTTCTTGTACCAGAAACGGGACCTCATTATTTCCAAATAGGGCTGAATTATCTGGCCTTTGAATCCCCCCCCCCCCACACCATGTAGAGATTGTAATCTTGGGCACATGTTGGTTTTTCAATGGGACCTCTTCTTCTTTGATCCTCAACTGTGGTGTCATCATGAATGGTGGATATCATGTGCACATTTCTGTTATCCTTCCACCAATTTGCTGCATCTGAAAGCTGCTCTTTCCCCCTTTCGCAGATTTTGTTTACAATGGATTGTGGGAAGCCCTTCCTATTCTTTCTGGAGGTTCCACAGGCCAGGGTTTCAGCAACGTATAGGTGTTTGAAAAGGGGAAAGCTGGTGTAAAAATGATCCAGCAATATGTGGTAACCTTTGTTCAGCAGTGGGTAGGCCAGGTCACATACAATTTTTCCAGATGTTCCTATGTAGGTCAGGCACTCAGGGGGCTGAAGCTGGGAATCTCGTATATGTGGCATGCATACAGATATCCTGTGACTCTTGCAAAGTTTATATAATTTAATTCTGTATCTGGCCCTTTTGCTAGGAATGTATTGTTTTATTCCTAGTCGGCCTAAAAGGGTACCAGTAACTCATCCACACATATATGCTGCTCGGGGGACATAGAGTTCTGCAAATCGTTGGGAAAGCAATTTATCAGTGGGCAAATTTTATTAAATTTTTCATAATTTGGATGATTTCTGGGAGGGCACTGGATTTGGTCGCTGAAATGAAGGAAGTGCATAATCATTTCATATCGGGACCTGGGCTTTACGGTAGAATAAATGGGCATGTGGTGAATGGGGTTGGTGGACCAGTAGGCATGTCCTTTATTTTTTTCTGAAAGCCCCATGTTTATGGTGAGGTCCATAAACAATTAAAACTCTCCCAAGGTCAAATATCTCCACTCAAAGGACGGGCATATGGTGATTGGGGGTTGTTGGAAATACATTGCTGGGCATATAAATTGGTCTGGTCCATGATAAATTGCGGCAAAGTATCGGGCAAAAAAAGATAAAAGCAATCAATTACTGTGAAGTTTTGGGTACTGACCTGCACACCTGGCTGTGCAGTGAAAGGGGGAATGCTTGCTGCTCCCGAGCCAGAAGGCAGCCATATTGGGTTGGCAAGAGCATCAGGGAGGTAAGTAGCAGCCCTGGCTCTTGGGGGACTTGACACTCCAGTGCTGGTACTTGGGTGTGATGCGGCAGCGCTGGTACTGGGCATTTGTTCCCGGGGCCTATCGCTGGCGGCAGCGCTGGTACTGGGCCTGGGAATTTGTTTTTGTGGCCTATTGCTGTTGGCAGCGTTGGCACTGGGCTTGGGCATTTGATCCCAGTTGCTGATGGCATCGCTGGTACTGGCCCTGGGAATGTGATCTTGGTTGCTGGCGGCTGCTTTGTTTCCATAGTGCTGTGCCCTTTTAGGAGGGACCCATTCTTTCTCTGATTCAATTTCTGATCAGCTGTTCTCAATTGGTTCAAATGCCAAATTTGATCCAGAATCAGAATTGGCATTGGTGTCTGATGAGAGCTCCCCTCTCTCATCAGTCATGGAGAGGATCTGGAATGTATCCTCACTGGTAAATACTCTTTTGGACATGGCTGTGCGACCTGTGGCAGGTGACAGTCAATGATGGGCTGTGTGATGGGTGGCAGATGGGTGGTAGGTGACTGGCGGTGGTCACTGATGGGTGACAGGTGACTGGCGGTGGTCACCTGTGGGTGCTGGATGTCTGGCAGTGGTCACTGATGGGCGACAGGTCATGGTCACTGAAGGGTGATGGGTGACAGGCCACGGTCACTGATGGGTGACTGGCGGTGGTCAATGATGGCTGGCGGGTGTCTGGCAGTGGTCACTGATGGGTGACAGGTCACGGTCACTGATGGGTGACAGGCCACGGTCACTGATGGGTGACTGGCGGTGGTCACTGATGGGTGACAGGTGTCTGGCGGTGGTCACTGATGGGTGACGGGTGACTGGTAGTGGTCACTGATGGGTGATGGGTGACAAGCCACAGTCACTGATGGGTGACTGGCGGTGGTCACTGATAGGTGATAGGTGTCCGGCGGCGGTCACTAATGGATGACTGACAGTGGTCACTGATGGGTGACTGGTGGTGGTCACTGATGAGTGATGGGTAACTGGCAGTGGTCACTGATGGATGATGGATGACAGGCCACGGTCACTGATGAGTGATGGGAAACAGGGGCACTTTATGATGGTAGTCTCTGATGACAAGTGCACTTTATGGGGGAAGATGCAGTGACTGTTGGGTGACAGGTGCAATGGGGGGGCAGGGGTGATGTGACAGGTGTTTGTGCTTGGTGCATTACACAGTACAAGACACAGATCTGTAACTTACTGCTCGTGGCTAGAGTTGAGCGAACCTCTGGAAGTTCGGGTTCTGCTGGTCCGGCCGAACTTGGGGACAAAGTCCGGGTTCGGGTCCGGACAGAACCCGAACGTTCGCATGGACCCCGAACCCCATTGAAATCAATGGGGACCCAAACTTTTAGGCACAAAAAAGGCTGTAACAAAGTCCTGGAAAGCCCTAGAGGGCTGCAAAAGGAAGTAAAATGGGGGTAAGAGTAGGGCAAGTGCCCTACAAAAAGATGGGGACAGGGAAAATAAATTAAAATCAAATAAAAAAATGGGAAGGGGGGTGGATGTGGAATAGGAGCCTAGAGGTTGGCTACGCAGTGTAGGTGGAAGTGGCGGTGGTAGAGGAGTAGGAGGAGGTAGCCAACATGGTATTTTTTTTTTGTATTGAGGCCTATTCAAAAAAACAAGCATGTGAATGGCTGTGTGAGTCCGGTCTAAATGTTTATTCTGCACAAGGTAGAGACAAGTCTTGTGGGATCCATGCCTGATTCTTTTTAATAAAGGTTAGCTTGTCCACGTTGGATGTGGACAAACGGCTCCGCTTGTCTGTGATAACGCCCTCTGCCGTGCTAAACACACGTTCCGACAATACACTGGCTGCAGGGCGGGCCAGCACCTCCAAGGCATAAAGGGTAAGCTCATAAAGAAGGAGAAAAGCGCCTCTAAATGCAGACAGTTTATTATAATCAGAATAAAACACAGGGTGGTTACACTCACAGATGACAGTTGAAAAAGCGCATGTCCGCACATTCGTCTGTGGATAGACAGGGTGAGGAATTGCAGTGTAGTCCGGAATCTTGCGGGCCTCTGGTGTGTGCTGTGGTCCTGAGGGGAACCCACCGATCGGGGCGACCGCCAGCAGTCATCAACCGATATCCGATATCCCTTCGTAGCTGTTGGAATAGCTGGGTGTCCAGGAAGCAGCGTGCACCGAGCGTCCCGCGTCACTAATGTGCGACGCGTTTCTGGGTATGCAAAAGCCTGCGACGTGGAAAGCAGGCGCACCCTTTCATCAGGCAATCTAGTGACAGAAGGTGGGTTCACTGCTATATATGGGAACAGATCTGCGAGTGCCATCTAGTGGCTGAAACCAGGATTTACACAATGAAGGATTAAAAAAGCTGATATACATAGATACTACCATAGAAAAACAACATGTCATAGGAAATAGTCATAGGAAAAAACTCAATGGGAAATGTCATGGAGTAATCATGCGTATATCATAAGGATAATAGACCATATGGAATATATATATAATAATGATAATAATATATGACGATGATGGCAACAATTACTGATAAAAAATTACTGATAAAAAATTACTGATAAAAAACGGACATAACCACATGGGGATATCATAAGGGATGCCATAAAACGTATATAGTGAGAATGGCTGAATGGAAAAAAACACTGGTAATCACTGTGAATTCATAAATGCATAAAAAATAATTAAGAAATGTGTCTGAATGACCTTTAGTATATAGAACCTAGAGTATAACAGTAAGTATAAGGAGCATAAAAAACATATGACATAAAAAACGTATAAAAAACGTAAGACTACTGTAGGAAATAAACTAGAGGATGAATATAAAAATAACAAAAAAAAAACAAAAATGGTAAAAAAATATATATATATATATAAATACCAGTAATGACAGAGTAACAATCAAAATTGTCGATAATCAGTAGTGGATACGTATCAGGAATAATGGGACAACATGTTCTAGAATGGGGAAGTACATTAGGTGGTAACCAATGAGTCCCCTCAGATGGATGAGCCGCTGAGAAAAAACAATATCCCTATATGTTCCTGTGGGTCAATCCCAGTAGTGGTGGGGACATGTTAATAGAAGTAGTGGTAATTATAATGGTGATAATGGTGGTAGCAGAAGGATGGTATGGAGATGAAGTGAAAAGATGATTAGAAAAAAACCAGAGACAATTCTACTGATAAGGTACCAATGTGGGTGTATGTGGTTACTTACTCATCCAGATGACCCTCCACCCCCAATGAGGACCAAAAAGAGTGTACAACAACCTAGATATAAATAAAAAGAATTAGCTAGAAGATTTGGTAAAGATTCACAATATAGTGGCAATTTCTATGGTTTCATTAAGGCCCCCAGGTGAGAGTGCGTCCAGGGTGTAGATCCAGAACGTCTCTCTGGCGCAGAGCTTTTTGAAACGCTCCGCACCAGAGAGAGATCCCGGAATCTGCTCCACCACCCAGACCTCCAAGCTGTCTGTGGATTGTTTGTGTTCCTATGACATGTTGTTTTTCTATGGTAGTATCTATGTATATCAGCTTTTTTAATCCTTCATTGTGTAAATCCTGGTTTCAGCCACTAGATGGCACTCGCAGATCTGTTCCCATATATAGCAGTGAGCCCACCTTCTGTCACTAGATTGCCTGATGAAAGGGTGCGCCTGCTTTCCACGTCGCAGGCTTTTGCATACCCAGAAACGCGTCGCACATTAGTGACGCGGGACGCTCGGTGCACGCTGCTTCCTGGACACCCAGCTATTCCAACAGCTACGAAGGGATATCGGATATCGGTTGATGACTGCTGGCGGTCGCCCCGATCGGTGGGTTCCCCTCAGGACCACAGCACACACCAGAGGCCCACAAGATTCCGGACTACACTGCAATTCCTCACCCTGTCTATCCGCAGACGAATGTGCGGACATGCGCTTTTTCAACTGTCATCTGTGTAACCACCCTGTGTTTTATTCTGATTATAATAAACTGTCTGCATTTAGAGGCGTTTTTCTCCTTCTTTATGTTCTAGTGTTATGGTATGGCTAACCTATAGAAGAGCTGCCGATTTGCAGTCTGTCATCCTGGACACCCCCACCTCTACCCCTGCAGACCCGTTGCCTGGCCTTGCGCCTATCTACTGTCTTTAAAGGGCAAGCTCAGGCCATGTGGCCAATTTGGAGACCCAGAAGTTGAATGGGGCAGACCCATCAGTCAGTACGTGTAGGCGTGTGCACACATACTCTTGCACATGTTGCTGAAATGCTGCCTCCTGCTAAGATGTTGTCTATCGGCTGGTTGTGCTGTTTGTTGTGGCGGGCTGCTGACAAAGCTTTGCCACATTTCAGCCATGCTAACCCTGCCTTCTGAGGTGCTGGCGGTGGCACAGCTGCGTTGGTGGCCTCTTCCTCCTCCTCCTCTGCCTTCGCCTTGTGCTTCCGCTGAGCCCCCGGTGTCATTTGGGAATGCCCTCAGCAGCGCCTCTACCAGTGTGCGCTTGTAGTCGCGCATCTTCCTCTCACGCTCCAGTGAGGGAATTAAGGACGGCACGTTGTCCTTGTAACGGGGATCCAGCAGGGTGGCCACCCAGTAATCAGAGGAAGTTCATTGTGGGCAACTCGGCTGTCGTTGCGCAGGCACTGCAGCATGTAGTCGGCCATGTGTGCCAGGCTGTCCACAGGCAAAGACAAACTGTCCCCTGTGGGAGGTATATCATCTGTGTCCTCTGTATCCCCCCAGCCACGCTCCAGTGATGCCCACGAGCTGCGTTGGGTGCCACCCTGCTGCAATTCCTCCTCCTCCTCCTCCTCCTCCTCCTCATCTTCCCCGTCCTCCTCGTCCTCCAGAACTGTGCCCTGGCTTGAATATTTTGGACCTGGCCAATGCTGGTGCAGGAACCCACCCTCCGAGCCACTTGCTAATGACTGGCCTGATAACCGTGGAAATGACCCCTCTTCCTCCTCCTCATACCTCCTCCTTCGACAACATAAATTTATGCCGCGGCTCCATTTGCGGCCTAGGACGCGGCAACTTACAATACCCATCCTGCAGCCAATCCACAGTTTCGGACCCCGGCACAAGAACCCTGAGGCTCCTGACAACCTACCCAAAGACTGGGCCAAAGAAAAAGCAAAATCTTGCTTGGTCACTCGGGACGCCCGAAAATCTAGGCCGCGGCTTCATCCGCGGCTAGGCCGCAATTTACAAAAAGGCCATCCTGACTCCATCAGCCCTCATTTTACTGGCAAGACATCCCTGGCGGCGTAAGCAGATCGCGAGGCCCGGGGTCTCTCCAGATTTTGCAATTTTTTAGTACTTCTCTTGCTCATCTTGGGTCTGTTCATGCGGAACAGCTGTACCTTGACATCGTACACCCGAACGGAGCTTTTAGATATTGGTTTGCGAGTTCAGAACGTTCTTATTGCCAATCTTCAACTCCTTCCTGAGATTGCCAGAACATCTGAGACGAGTCAGCCTGCCCGGCCAGGGGGAAGTGCTCGCCGGCGCCGTCGAGATCGCAAACAAAAGCGAGGAAAGCGCGGAGGAATAAGAGCTAAGCTAAAGCTAACACCGCAACGGCTCTCTCTACCAAGCATTTTCCTCGCCAATGTACGATCACTGGTGAACAAAATGGAAGAGATTCGACTCAACCTAACATATAGTAAGAATCTCTTGGACTGCAATGTTTTTATCTTCACGGAAACTTGGCTACACAGCGGCATAACGGACAATGTCATCGAGCTAGCAGGACGCCACACACTCCGGGCGGACAGGACACAGGATGGCTCCGGTAAGACAAGAGGTGGGGGATTGTACATTTACATTAACAAAGCTTGGTGCACGGACTCTGCTACTGTCATGAGTCATTGTTCTGCCAACCTTGAGTTTCTTATGGCTAAATGCAGACCGTTTTATCTGCCGCGGGAGTTCACTTCGAACATTATAACAGCAGCCTATGTTCCCCCAGACGCTGACGCCAAGCTTGCTATGAAAGAACTTCATGCAGCCATCAGTAAACAACAGACCGTCCACCCTGATGCTGCGTTTATTGTTGCGGGTGATTTTAATCACTCAAACCTAAAAGCAGTGCTCCCCAAATTCCACCAACATGTTTCCTGCCACACCAGAGGAAACAAAACCTTAGACCATGTTTATACAAACATGGCTGGAGCCTAAGTTGCAACCCCCCTCCCCCACCTAGGACAATCGGATCACCTTTCTTTGTTTCTCACCCCCAAATATGCACCCCTCATCAATCGTGTGAAGCCATCAGTAAGGACCATCAAAGTGTGGCCTGCAGGGGTAGATTTTACACTCCAGGAAAGGTTTTTACACACAGACTGGAGTTCATTTGCTTCTCAGGCCACCAGTGGCTCTCACATTGATATTGACCGCTACACCTCTTCTGTATTGAATTACATCCACTCCACTATAGACAGTGTCACTACTTGGAAGCAGATTACCACATACCCAAATCAGAGGCCATGGATGAACAAGGAGGTGCGCCTCCTGTTGAAGGCACGCAATACTGCTTTCAGATCAGGAGATGCACAGGCCTACAGCACATCCAGAGCTAACCTGAATAGGGGCATCAAAGAGGCCAAGCACTGCTACAAGCTAAAGATAGAGGAGCACTTCTCCAACTCCGACCCTCGACGCATGTGGCAGGGCATCCAGGCCATCAGTGACTACAAATCTACCCGTTCCACTTCCGCGAATATGGATGTCCGCTTCTTAAACGAGCTTAATGACTTTTATGCACGTTTTGAGAGGGACAATACATCAAACACTATCAAGCTCAAAACTTCACCTGACCATCCACCAATCACACTCTCCACCACAGACGTCTGCTGCACTATGAGCCGGATCAGTGCGCACAAGGCTGCTGGACCAGACAACATCCCTGGTCAAGTACTCAAGGCATGTGCTGAGCAGCTCGCTGGGGTTTTCACTGACATTTTCAATCTGTCTCTTGCCCAAGCAGCTGTACCAACATGTTTTAAAAGCACCTGCATCGTGCCTTTGCCAAAACACTCCGCGCCAAAGTGTCTGAACGACTACCGCCCTGTAGCTCTGACACTTATTGTCATGAAGTGTTTTGAGCGGCTGGTCCTGGCACACCTGAAAGACTCTCTGCCATCCACCCTGGACTCTCACCAGTTTGCCTACCGCAGCAATAGGAGCACAGAGGATGCCGTTTCCATGGCACTGCACTCTGTGCTAACACATCTGGACAATAAGAACACTTATGCACGCATGCTGTTTGTGGACTTTAGCTCGGCTTTCAACACAGTCATACCATCCAAGCTAATAGTTAAACTTGCAGACCTGGGCATCAACACCTCCCTCTGCAATTGGATTATGGACTTCCTGACCAACAGACCCCAGCAAGTCCAATCCGGCTCCATTTGTTCAAACATCACCATAATCAACACTGGCGTACCACAGGGCTGTGTGCTGAGCCCCTTCCTCTACTCCCTCTTCACCTCTGACTGCAAGCCTGTGAACAGATCGAACACCATCATCAAGTTTGCAGATGACACTACGGTGATTGGTCTCATCAGTAACAATGATGAGAGGGGTTACAGGGAGGAGATTCAGCACCTGGCCACATCGTGCAATGACAACAACCTGCTCCTTAACACCTCCAAGACAAAGGAGCTCATTGTGGACTTCAGAAGAGAGTCAAGAGGCATGCATGACAGCATCCAGATCAATGGAATGGCTGTCGAGCGTGTCTCCAGTTACAAGTTCCTAGGGACCCACATCTCAGAGGACCTGTCCTGGACTATAAACAACTCCAGCGCAGTTAAGAAGGCCCACCAGCGCCTCTTCTTCTTGAGGAGACTGAAGAAGAATCGGCTATCCTCGGATATGCTGGTGAACTTCTATCGTGGTGCAATAGAAAGCATCCTGACCAACTGTGTCACAGTCTGGTATGGGAGCTGTTCTGTTGCAGAGCTCAAGGCACTACAGCGGGTGGTGAAAACTGCCCAGCGCATCACGGGGACTACCCTTCCAGCCATGGAGTACGTCCAGAGGAAACGCTGCCTGCGTCGAGCTCGTAACATCTACAAGGACTTCTCTCATCCTGCCCACAGACTGTTTTCTCTCTTGCCCTCCGGGAGGCGCTTCAGTTGCTTCAAAACTAGAACTAATAGACTGAAGAACAGCTTTTTCCCCAGATCTGTTTCTTTATTGAACTCTGCACCCCGCTGATCCCTCTGAACCCCCTCCCTCCCCGGATATCATGTACACTACTGTACATAAATTATGGGACTAATTCATCAATTGCTTATTTGCACACCTACAGTCAATAATGCACTTTATAAACATGTAATAACTTGCACTACCATTAATATTAACATTAATTTGTAATAACTTGCATTACCATCTCTTAATCTTTGCTAATGTACATATCCATTTACCAATATTATGAAAAACTGTATATCCTGCTTTTGTTACTATTGCACTTCTTGTTAGACCTAAACTGCATTTCGTTGCATTGTACTTGTACATGTGTAATGACAATAAAGTTGAATCTAATCTAATCTATCTAATCTAATCCTCCTGTGCCACATCCTCTTCCATCATGGCCCGAAGTGTTTTTTCAAGGAGACATAGAAGTGGTATAGTAACGCTGAGAACAGCGTCATCAGCACTGGCCATGTTGGTGGAGTACTCAAAACACTGCAATACGCTACACAGGTCTCGCATGGAGGCCCACTCGTTGGTGGCGAAGTGTTGCTGTTCCGCAGAGCGACTGACCCTTGAGTGCTGCAGCTGAAACTCCACTATTGCCTGCTGCTGCTCGCACAGTCTCTCCAGCATGTGCAAGGTGGAGTTCCACCTTGTGGGCATGTCGCATATGAGGTGGTGAGCGGGAAGGCCGAAGTTCGGCTGCAGCGCAGACAGGCGAGCAGCAGCAGGGTGAGAATGCCGAAATGCGCACAGATGGCCCGCACTTTATGCAGCAGCTCTGACATATCCGGGTAGTTTTTTAGAAAATTCTGTACCACCAAATTCAGCACATGCGCCAGGCAAGGGATGTGCCGTCCCGTAAAGAGAAACGGAGGACAACGGAGGAGGAGGATGACGCGAAGGAGGAGGAGCTGGTGGGTGAGTAGGCGAGTCGCATTGTGGAAGTGGTGGTTGTAGTCGTGTAGGTCCCCCTTTGCTGTCGTCCGACAAAATTTTGACTATACAAACCCCCTATTTGGGGTGTGACGCGTCCTCGACACCTACCCGTAACTTGTTGTCTGGTTACTCACCAACAACGGTGACTCGGAGTTCGGGCCGGACCACCACACGCTGTTACCGGCTTTAGAGCATCGCCGAGACCCGTCTCGGGCAAACTGCGTGTAGGGAACGGACCGCGTACACGACTTAAACCACCATGTCTTAAAAGATTTTTTGATGGGCCTATACAGTCTCGACGACGTATTTCACGCCCGGTAGACACGCGTAAAGCCG
>BLSH010249788.1:120083-130606 GCA_018402905.1 Glandirana rugosa
TGACCACCGCCAGTCACCCATCAGTGACCATGACCAGTCACCCATCAGTAACCATCGCCAGTCACCCATCAGTGACCACCGCCAGTCACCCGTCACCCATCAGTGACCACCGCCAGTCACCCGTCACCCATAAGTGACCACCGCCAGTCCCCCGTCACCCATAAGTGACCACCGCCAGTCACCCGTCACCCATCAGTGACCACCGCCAGTTACCCGTCACTCATCAGTGACCACCGCCAGTTACCTGTCACCCGTCACGCATCTGTGACCACCACCAGTCACCGTCACACATTAGTGATCACTGCCAGACACCAGTCACCCATCAGCTACCACCGCCAGACACCCGTCACTCATCAGTGACCACCGCCAAACAAGCAGTACCCATCAGTGACCACCACCAGTCACCTGTCACCCATCAGTGACCTCCACCAGACACCCATCACCTATCAGTGACCACCAACAGACACCCGGCACCCATCAGTGACCACCACCAGTCACCCATCACTTATCAGTGACCACCGCCAGTCACCCATCACCGTCACCCATCAGTGACCTTCACCCGTCACCCATCAGTGACCTTCACCCGTCACCCATCAGTGACCACCAGACACCCATCACCCATCAGTGACTACCTCCAGACACCCGGCACCCATCAGTGACCACCACCAGTCACCCATCAGTGACCACCACCAGTCACTCGTCACCCATCAGTGACCACCACCAGTGATCCATCAGTGACCACCACCAGACAGCCGTCACCCATCAGGGACCACCACCACTCACCCGTCACTTATCAGTGACCACCGCCAGTCACCCATCACCGTCACCCATCAATGACCTTCACCCATCACCCATCAGTGACCTTCACCCGTCACCCATCAGTGACCACCAGACACCCATCACCCATCAGTGACCACCACCAGACACCCGGCACCCATCAGTGACCACCACCAGTCACCCGTCACCCATCAGTGACCACCACCAGTCACCCATCAGTGACCACCACCAGACAGCCGTCACCCATCAGGGACCACCGCCAGTCACCCATCACCTATTAGTGACCACCGCCAGTCACCTGTCATCCATCAGTGACTACTGCCAGACACCCGTCACCCATCAGTGACTACCGCCAGACACCCGTCACCCATCAGTGACCACCGCAAGGCACCCGTCACCCATCAGCGACTACCGCCAGATACCCGTCACCAATCAGTGACCACCGCCAGTGACCCATTGGTGACAATCGCCAGTCACCTGTCAGTGACCGTCACACCTATGAGTAAACATCACCTGTAAAAGTCTCACACATTTGGCATCGCCATACACGGGGGGAGTAGTAAAATGTATTTTGGGGGGTAATTTTTTCTATGTACATGCTATGTGTTGGAAATATCTTATAAATGGACAACTTTGTGTAAAAATGAAAGCATTTTTCATTTTTTTCCCACATTTTCCAAAAACTACTGGAAAAAAAATGACATGTTCAAACGACTCATTATGCCCCATAGATTATACGTTGGCGTGTTTGCTTTCCAAAATGGGGTCATTTTGTGGGCAATTCCATTGTCCTGGTGCTCCAGGACCTTCAAAAGTGTAATAGGTAGGTGTTTGAGAAATGAGATGTGTAATTTGTATTTGTACTCGTAGAACGCCTGAAGGTGCTAGTTCAATGTTAGGCCTCTGTATGTGGCCAGACTGTGTAAAAGTCTTACACATGTGGTATCGCCTTACTCATGGGGAGTAGTAGAATGTATTTTGGGGTGTAATTTTTGCTGTGTACATGCTATGTGTTGAAAATATCATATAAATGGATAACTTTGTGTAAAAAATATGCGTTTTCATTTTTTTCCCACATTTTCCGAAAACTACTGGAAAAACATAACATGTTCAAAAGACTCATTATGCCTCATAGATTATACATTGGGGTGTTTTCTTTCCAAAATGGGGTCATTTTGTGGGCAATTCCAATGTAATTGGAAATGTAATTTATGCTTGTAGAACGCCTGAAGGTACTAGTTCAATGTTGGGCCTCTGTATGTGGTCAGGCTATGTAAAAGTCTCACACATGTAGTATCACCATACTCAGGAGGAATAGCAGAATGTATTTTGGGGTGTCATTTTTGCTATGTACATGCTATGTGTTGGAAATGTCTTATAAATGATCAACTTTGTGTAAAAAAAATGCGTTTTCATTTTTTTCCCACATTTTCCAAAAACTACTGGAAAAAATGACATGTTCAAAAGACTCATTATGCCTCATAGATTATACATTGGGGTGTTTTCTTTCCAAAATGGGGTCATTTTGTGGGCAATTCCATTGTCCTGGTGCTCCAGGACCTTCAAAAGTGTAATAGGTAGTTGAGAAATGAGATGTGTAATTTATGCTTGTAGAACTCCTGAAGGTACTAGTTCAATGTTGGGCCTCTGTATGTGGTCAGGCAATGTAAAAGTCTCACACATGTGGTATCGCCATACTCAGGAGGAATAGCAGAATGTATTTTGGGGTGTCATTTTTGCCATGTACATGCTATGTGTTGGAAATATCTTATAAATGGTCAACTTTGTGTAAAAAAAATGCGTTTTCATGTTTTCCCCACATTTTCCAAAAACTACTGGAAAAAAATGAACCGTTCAAAAGACTCATTATGGCTCATAGATTATTAGTTGGGGTATTTGCTTTCCAGAATGGGGTCGTTTTGTGGGCAATTCCATTGTCCTGGTGCTCCAGGGCCTTCAAAAATGTGATAGGTTGTCATGACTTTAGATGTGTAATTTATGTCCCTAGAATACCTGACGGCACTCCCTGCATGTTGAGCCTCTGCATGTGGCCAGACTGTGAAAAAGTCTCAGACATGTGATATCTCCATACTCAGGAGGAGTAGCAGAATGTGTTTTGGGGTGTAATCTGTGGTATGCATATGCTGTGTGTGAGAAATAACCCATTACAATGACAATTTTGTGGGGAAAAAAAGAAAAGAAAAAAAAATCTTTGTTTTGCAAAGAATTGTGGGAAAAAATTACAACTTCAAAAAATTCACCATGCCTCTTAATAAATACCTTGGAATGTCTACTTTCCAAAAAGGGGTCATTTGGGAGGTATTTGTACTTTCCCGGCTTGTTAGGGTCTCAAGAAATGAGATAGGCTGTCAGTATATCAGGTGTGATCAGGTGTGATCAATTTTCAATGATTGTCACCATAGCTTGTGGACTCTATAACTTTCACAAGGACCAAATAATATACACTTATTTGGGTTATTTTTACCAAAGATAGGTAGCAGTATAAATTTTGGCCAAAATTTACAAAGCAAAATTACTAATTTGCAAAATTTTATGACAGAAACAAAGAAAAAGGCATTTCTTTAAAAAAATGTCAATCTTTTTTTATTTATAGCACAAAAAATAAAAAAAACCCTAGTGATTAAATACCACCAAAAGAAAGCTCTATTTGTGTGAAAAAAAGGACGCAAATTTCATATGGGTACAATGTTGCATGACTGAGTAATTGTCATTCAAAGTGTGATAGCGCTGAAAGCTGAAAAATGGCCTGGACAGGAAGGGGGTTTTCGTGCCCTGTACTGATGTGGTTAATGTCTAAACCACTGGCAACAAAAGTGAGTACACCCCTAAGTTAAAATTTCCAAATTGGGCCCAAAGTGTCAATATTTTGTGTGGCCACCATTATTTTCAAGCACTGCCTTAACCCTCTTGGGCATGGAGTTCACCAGATCTTCACAGGTTGCCACTGGAGTCCTCTTCCACTCTTCCATGACAACATCACGGAGCTGGTGGATGCTAGAGACCTTGCGCTCCTCCACCTTCCGTTGGAGGACACCACAGATGTTCAATAGGGTATAGGTCTGGAGACATGCTTGGCCATAACCTTTACCCCGAGCTTCTTTAGCAAGACAGTGGTCGTCTTGGAGGTGTGTTTGGGGTGATTATCATGTTGGAATACTGCCCTGTGGCCCAGTCTCTGAAGGGAGGGGATCATGCTCTGCTTCAGAATGTCACAGTACATTTTGGTATTCATGTTCCCTCAATGAACTGTAGCTCCCCAGTTACGGCAGCACTCATGCAGCCCAAGCCCATAACACTCCAACCACCATGCTTGACTGTAGGCAAGACACAGTTGTCTTTGTACTCCTCACCTGGTTGCTGCCACACATACTTGACACCATCTGAACCAAATAAATTTATCTTGGTGTCACCTATGTGAACCACTGATAGTGGAGAAAGGGAGTTCAAGGGGGGCACAAGGGCTGGGCTTGGTCACAGATGGTTGATGCAGGTCCACAGGAGCTCGTGCAGGCAGAAGAGTGGTGGTACAGGCTGGGTCAGTAACAAGCTGGCAGTGCGGTACAAGTGGTTCAGGCTGGCGGATAGTCGGGTACAGGCAGGGTCGGCAACGTGCAGGCAGATGAAGTACAAGGGATTAGGCAGAAGAGTAGTCGTAAACAAGCAGAGGTCAGGGCAGGCAGATAACAACAAAGTCCAAATGGGTAGCCAGGATCACAAGTACAGGAAGTTTCTCTGGAATAAACGCTGGGGGGTCACAGGAACAGGGACGCTGTAGAATTGACAGCACTGGCTGCTGGGCATTGTTAGCTCAAATACAGCCGTCTGGCGCCATTTCCGGCGTGTGCGCGCGCACAGGTATGCGCACACAGGCGCACGCATAGCGCACAGATCCATCTTTTGGTCCTTTCCTGACAGGTTCCTTACATTGCCCCCCCCAAGGGGCAGCCTCCGGATGCCCAAAAGGGCTTTCTTGGTCGGGTTATTCCTCCAAAATATCTTGATAAGCTCCTTGGTATGTAGATTATTTTCTGGCTCTCAGTAGCTCTCCTCAGGTCCATACCCCTTCCGTTTTACCAGGAAATGGGTGATGCCCCTTCTCCTTCTGCAGTCAAGGATGGTTTCCACCTCAAACTCCTCCTCTCCGTCTACTAGGACTGGTTCTGGTGGGGCTGTTTTCTGTCCTGGGAAGGGATAATTAGTTACAGATTTAAGCAAGTTTACATGGAATACCGGATGGACTCGCAGTGAAGGGGGAAGGTCCAGCTCATAAGCCACATTGTTAATTTTCCTCTTGACTGGAAGAGGTCCGATATATCTTGGACCTAACTTTTTGGATGGGCATGACAGTCTCAGATTCTTGGTGGCCAACCAAACCCGATCGCCAGGTTGCAGGTTCAACTCCCCTCGTCTCCCTCTATCAAATGTTCTCTTGTCGTGCTCCTGGGTTTGCGTGAGGGTCTCTTGCAAAAGACTTTTGTTCTTTTCCAGGAACTGGGCGATCTCCTGTACAGCAGGTACAGAGCTCTCTGTTAGTATATCAGGTAGGAACGTGGAGTGGTAGCTGAGATTTGCCCACAACGGTGCTTACTTGGTGGCAGAGTGGACCGCGTTATTATAGGCGAACTTGGCTAACGGCAGTAGAGAGACCCAATCGTCCTGGGAGTACGAGGAGTAGCAGCGGAGGTACTGCTCAAGGGTCTGGTTGGTCCTCTCTGTCTGGCCATTTGATTGTGGGTGATAGGCCGATGAAAATGCCAGTCCAATTCCTAGGATGGAACATAGAGATCTCCAGACTCGGGACGTAAATTGCACCCCGGATCAGACACAATGTTAGTGGAGATGCCACGCAGCCGGACAATTTCTTTAATGAAGGTCTTGGCGGTTTCTGTTGCGGAGGGTGTGCCCTGCATCAGGATAAAGTGTGCCATCTTGGTGAGATGGTCAACCATTACGAAGGTGGTATTGAACCCCGTGGATGGGGGCAATAAAATCCATAGAAATGTGGGACCAAGGACGTTCGGGGATAGGTAATGGATTCAGCAAACCCCAGGCCTTCGTCCTTTCAGTCTTGTTTTGGGCACAAGTGGGACAAGCACTCACATAGGTTCTGAAGTCCTTAGTCATGTGAGACCACCAGAAGGTGCGGGATAACAGTTCACCTGTCTTGTGGTTGCCAAAGTGTCCGACTAACTTGCTGTCATGGAAAAGCTCCAGTGCTTCCAGGCGGAGCTCCTCAGGCATGAATACTAGGGTACCCGACCACCACAGCCCATCTTTCACCAACAATTTAGAGTCCCTGGGCACAGTGGAGCTAGCTAAGGAACGCCTTATCTGTGTTAGGAGGTCCTCCTAGACCAGTAGGAAGCTGTGGGCTGGCAGGATGGTATTTGGAGGGGGAATTTCCCCAGGCTCAGGGAACATTCTGGACAAGGCATCCGGCTTGATGTTCTTGGACCCAGACCTGTACATAATATGGAGCTGGAAGCGGGAAAAGAACAAGGCCTATGGAGCCTGGAGAGGCCTCAGCCTGTTGGCCGTCCACAGGTACTCCAGTTTTTGTGGTCTGTGAAGACCAGGACTGGGTGCACTGCTCCTTCTAGAAGATACCACCATTCTTCCAGGGCGGACTTTATTGCCGGCAGCTCTCTGTCCCCAACGTCGTAATTTCTCTTGGGTGGAGTAAGCTTCCGAGAGAAAAAAGCGATGGGGTGAAGTGAGGCCTTGGGCCCCTGTCTCTGAGAAAGGACCGCCCCAACTGCGGTCTCCGAGGCATCCACTTCTAGGACGTAGGGCAGTGCTGAGTCGGGGTGCTTTAGAATGGGGGCAGATGTGAACAGTTTCTTCAGAGACTGGAAGGCTGCTTGTGCCTCAGTGGTCCAGATAAAATGGACATTCTGCTTGGTAAGCTGAGTTATGGGAGCGATGACTGCTGAAAATCCCTGAATAAACTTTCTATAAAAGTTGGCGAAGCCTACAAAGCGCTGCACCCCTTTCTTATCTACTGGTGCTGGCCACTCAAGTATGGTTGTAACTTTTTGAGGATCCATGGTAATGCCTTTCGTAGAAAGGTGAAATCCCAGGAAGGAGATGTCAGCACATTCGAAGGCGCACTTTTCCGCCTTTGCTTAAAGTCCATGTTCCAGGAGGCGGCTGAGTACGCATTTCACATGCCTGCGATGTTCCTCTAAGTAGGGGGATAAGATGAGGATGTCATTGAGATAGACAACCACGAATAGGTCAAGGTAGTCTCTGAAGACATCATTTATCAGGTGCTGGAAGGTCGCTGGGGCATTGCGGAGCCCGAAGAGCATGACCAGGTATTCAAAATGGCCAAAGCGAGTCCTAAAGGCTGTCCTCCATTCATCCCCCTCCCATATACGTATCAGGTTATAGGCTCCGCGGAGGTCCAACTTGGTGAACACGGCAGCCGATCCAAGTCTTTGCAAAAGTTCTGGAACTAGGGGTAACGGATACCGGTTCTTAATTGTGACCTTGTTGAGGTCTCGGTAATCAATATCAGGCCTGAGTGTGTGATCTTTTTTCTCCACAAAGAATATCCCCGCTCCTGCAGGAGACGTGGAAGGCTGGATAAAGCCCTTCTCCAAGTTTTTCATCTAGGTAGGCTTTGAGAGCCACTAACACCACTTCCGAAAGAGGGAAAATCCGACCGAAAGGGACTTCAGTCCCTGGCAACAGGTCAATTGGCCAATCATATGGCCTGTGCTGGGGTAAGGTATCGGCCCCCTTCTTACTAAAGACATCTAAGTAGTCATGGTAAGCTTTCGGGACTGCCTGGCGGGCTTCCAGATCTGGGTCAGAGTCCATACTGAGAATAGCGGCGGAATTCTTCGGAGGCTGAGGCAGGCAGTGACTGAGACAGTAAAAAAGACCAAAACTGCACTTCTCCGGTATTCCAGTTGATCAGAGGGCTGTGGGCCCAGAGCCAGGGTAGGCCGAGCATAACTGGAAATAAGGGGGATGCGATGACGTCCAGTAACAAGAATTCCGTATGACCTTCTGCCATCCTGGCAGGTAGAGGGAGCGTTTTGTGGGTCACGGTACCAGACTTTATAATTGACCCATACGCCAGCCGGAGGACCATCTGATGGTCCTTGGGTCATAGCGAAATGCAATGTTGAGTGGCAAAGGTCAGGTCCAAGAAACAGCTACAGACCCCCAAATCCAGGATGGCTGGGACTTGAACGCTTCCATCTGGAATTCAGGTACCATTCAGGTAAGGACATAACTTCCCCTGTAGCTGTGGTAGGACCCATGCCAGTTTTGACAGGGCAGTTTCGTACCAGATGTCCTGAACCCCCGCAGTACAGGCACAAGTTGAGGGTCATGCGCCTCTGCCATTCTTCAGGTGAGAGATAAGTGCGGGGAAGCCCATTCTGTAGTGGTTCCGGGTGGTGCTGAGGAGAGGAGGAGGAGGTCGTGGTCGGACTGGATCCCGGGTAGCTGGACTTTCCACCAATGAGCCGCGGGGCACCAGTAGCTCTCTCCGCTCTGCGTTCACGCAGGTGGCGGTCAATTTGGATAGCCAAATTGACCAGCGCGTTCAGGGTGTGAGGTACTCTGACGCAAGCCAGCTCATCCTTGAGCGGCTCAGAGAACCCTAGCCTGAACTGGAAGCAGAGGGCTGCATTGTTCCAGGTGGTATCGGTGCTCCATAGCCAAAACTCTGAGACATATTCCTCTGCTGTACGGTGACCCTGTTGGAGCGCATGAAGTGCTGCTTCCGCTATTGCAGCCTGGTGGGAGTCCTCGTACAGCTGGGCCATAGCATGAAAGAACAGATCCAGACTTGAGGTCTCCAGGGCTTTCTGCTCCAGCAGGCAGTGAGCCCAGGCTTGAGGCTCATCCAACAAGAGCGAGATCACAAGGCCCACTTTGATCGCCTGCAGAGAAAAGGTACGGGGCTGCAGAGCGAAGTACAACTTGCAGGCGTTACGAAATGCCCGGAACTTCCTGCGGTTGCCCATAAACCGCTCGGGCATGGGCACTTTAGGCTCCATAGGAAGAGTCACAATGGTGCGGGGTGAGGCTTGGCTGGGACTGGCTGCTGCTGGTGAGGCCAGGTCCTGAACTTGACTTTCCAAGAGGGTGTATTCCTGCTGAAGCTCCTTTACTGCTTGAGTCAAGCCGGCAAGATGAACACACAGTTCCTCCATGGTAGAGGGCGCCGGCACAGACTCGGACGTGGCTGTCCATTGCTGTCACATACCTGATGGTCGATTCTGACTTATGCGGGGGCAACCTCTCTTATGGCCCTGGTTCTTAAACCCCTGATAGTGGAGACAGGGAGTTCAGGAGTACAGGGGGGCACGAGTGCTGGACTTGGTCACAGATGGTAGATGTAGGTCCACAGGAGCTCGTGCAGGCAGAAGAGTGGTGGTACAGGCCGAGTTGGTAACTAGCTGGCAGTGCGGTACAAGTGGTTCAGGCTGGTACAGGCAGGGTCGGCAACGTGCAGGCAGATGAATGAAGTACAAGGGATTAGGCAGAAGAGTAGTCATAAACAAGCAGAGGTCAGGGCAGGCAGATAACAACAAAGTCCAAATGGATAGCCAGGATCACAGGTACAGGAAGTCTCTCTGAAATAAATGCTGGGGGGTCACAGGAACAGGAATGTTGTAGAACGGACAGCACTGGCTGCTGGGCGTTGTTAGCTCAAATAGAGCATAGTGCACAGATCCATCTTTTGACACAGGTTCTTTCCTGACAGGTTCCTTACACTTGGTCTCATCAGACCACAGGACATGGTTCCAGTAACCCATGTCCTTAGTCTGCATGTCTTCAGCAAACTGTTTCTGGCTTTCTTGTGCATCATCTTTAGCAGAGGCTTCCTTTTGGGATGACAGCCATGCAGACCACTTTGATGCAGTGTGTGGCATATGGTCAGAGCACTGACAGGCTGACCCCCCATCCCTTCAACATCTGCAGCAATGCTGGCAGCACTCATACGTCTATTTCCCAAAGACAACCTCTGAATATGACACTAAGCACGTGCACTCAACTTCTTTGGTCGTGCATGGTGAGGCCTATTCTGAGTGGAACCTGTCCTGTTAAACCACTGTATGTTCTTGGCCACCGTGCTGCAGCTCAGTTTCAGGGTCTTGGCAATCTTCTTATAACCTAGGTCATCTTTATGTAGAGCAACAATTCTTTTTTTCAGATCCTCACAGAGTTCTTTGCCATGAGGTGCCATGTTGAACTTCCAATGACCAGTATGAGAGAGTGATAACACCAAATTTAACACACCTTCTCCCCATTCACAACTGAGACCTTGTAACACTAATGAGCCACATGACATCGGGGAGGGAAAATGGCTAATTGGGCCCACTTTATACATTTGCACTTAGGGGTGTACTCACTTTTGTTGCCAGCAGTTTAGACGTTAATGGCTGTGTGTTGAGTTATTTTGAGGGGATAGCAAATTTAAACTATTATACAAGCTGTACACTCACTACTTTACATTGTAGCAAAGTGTAATATCTTCAGTGTTGTCACATGAAAAGATATAATAAAATATTTACAAAAATGTGAGGGGTGTACTCACTTTTGTGAGATACTGTATATATATATATATATAGATCTATCTATCTATCTATCTATCTATCTATCTATCTATCTATCTATCTATCTATCTATCTATCTATCTATCTATCTATCTATCCATCTATCTATCCATATATATATATATATATATATATAATCTATCT
>BLSH010249788.1:130616-145048 GCA_018402905.1 Glandirana rugosa
TTTTATACTCCCCACATATATATATATATATATATATACAGTATCTAACAAAAGTGAGTACACCCCTCATATTTTTGTAAATATTTTATTCTATATTTTCATGTGACAACCCTGAAGAATTGACACTTTGCTACAATGTAAAGTAGTACAGCTTGTATAACAGTGTAAATTTGCTCAATACTGAGTACACCCCTAAGTGAAAATGTCCAAATGGGGCCCAAAGTGTCAATATTTTGTTTGGCCACCATTATTTCCCACCACTGCCTTAACCCTCTTGTGCATGGAGTTCATCAGAGCTTCACGGGTTGCCACTGGAGTCCTCTTCCACTCCTCCATGATAACATCACGGAGCTGGTGGATTATAGAGAACTTGCTTCCCCACCTTCTGTCTGAGGATGTCCCATAGATGCTCAATAGGGTTTAAGTCTGGAGACATACTTGGCCAGTCCATCACCTTTACCCTCAGCTTCTTTAGCAAAGTAGTGGTCGTCTTGGAGGTGTGTTTGGGGTCGTTATCATGTTGGAATACTGCCCTGTAGCCAGTCTCTGAAGGGAGGGGATCATGCTCTGCTTCAGTATGTCACAGTACAGGTTGGCATTCATGGTTCCCTCAACGAACTGTAACTCCCCAGTGCCGGCAGCACTCATGCAGCTCCAGACCATGACACTCCCACCACCATGCTTGACTGTAGGCAAGACACATTTGTCTTTGTTCTCCTCACCTGGTTGCTGCCACACACACTTGACACCATCTGAACCAAATAAGTTTATCTTGGTCTCATCAGACCACAGGGCATGGTTCCAGTAATCCATGTCCTTAGTCTGCTTGTCTTCAGCAAAGTGTTTGCGGGCTTTCTTGTGCATCATCTTTAGAAGAGGCTTCCTTCTGGGATGAAAGGCATGCAGACCAATTTGATGCAGTGTGTGGCATATGGTCTGAGCACTGACAGGCTGAACCCCTATCCCTTCAACCTCTGCAGCAATGCTGGCAGTACTCATACGTCTATTTCCCAAAGACAACCTCTGGATATGATGCTGAGCATGTGCACTCAACTTCTTTGGTCCACCATGGCGAGGCCTGTTCTGAGTGGACCTGTCCTGTTAAACTGCTGTATTTGTCTTGGCCACCATGCTGCAGCTCAATTTCAGGGTCTTGGCAATCTTCTTATAGCTTAGGCCACCTTTATGTACCCCAGACAATGTCTTTTGAGATGAAACGCATCGGGTGAGGACCGTGCGCCCATCGCAGTTTGTTTTTATCTCTTTATTTATAGTGGATTTGTTTATTTTTTTTTTATTGTTATGCTGGCTTATTTTAAACCCACAATAAAATAGTGGTGATTTTATTGCACCAAGTGGAGCATTTTTCTTTCTCTCCACATGCCCATTTGGTGAGCTTCCACAAACCAGGCACTCTGGAGTGCGTCTAAGGAGAGGACCGTTTTTGCTTACCCAATCAGTCGGGCTGCAAGAAGGCGGGAATCCCTATCCAGGACCACCGGTGGAGAGTGTCCCAGATCCCTGTGGAGGTTAAACCACATAAGCGCAGTCGACTCCCCTGCCGTATGGTCGTGAGAGCCCAACAGATCTGGTAAGGAGCCACGCCATTCACTTTCTTCTCACTGTTTGGAGTTTGGAGCACGTTTTTAATTCATTTGATATTTTGAAGAAATTTCCTTACTTTCATGTTTTCACTTGACAAGTTATGGATTTGAAATAATCACACTGTGCATTGGGACTTTTTTGCTCTCTTATTTTATATTTTATTTTTGATAAGTAGACTGATCTTGCTGCTACTCATGGGACTTTTCACCTATCTATTTATTTGCCAACAATGATGTTTATTATGGGCTATGAATGAACACCCGTGGTCAACACTTTGTGCTCTTTATATATATGTTTTAATCATTATTTGAGTGTTTAGTTTAGTGCCACACTTTCTGTTTTTATTAGTCATTGAGCATTTGTGGTCATATGCGGCGTGTGCAGCTCCTATACCCAATTTGCGCATAAGTTCCTCTTTCTTCCACCTTTATGTAGAGGAACAATTCTTTTTTTGAGATCCTCAGAGAGTTCTTTGCCATGAGGTGTCATATTGAACTTTCAGTGACCACTATGAGAGAGTGAGAGCGATAACACCAAATTTAACACACCTGCTCCCCATTCACACCTGAGACATTGTAACACTAATGAGTCATATGACACCAGGGAGGGTAAATGGATAATTGGGCCTAATTTGGACATTTTCACTTAGGGGTGTACTCACTTTTGTTGCCAGCAGTTTAGACATTAATGGCTGTGTGTTGAGTTATTTTAAGGGGACAGCATTTTTACACTCTTATACAAGCTGTACACTCACTACTTTACATTGTAGCAAAGTGTAATTTCTTCAGTGTTGTCACCTGAAAAGATATAATAAAATATTTACAAAAATGTGAGGGGTGTATATATATATATATATATATATATGTAAATAACTGAATATATATATATATATATTATATACTGAAATAGGGTTATGCAAATACATTTAGGATTATATATATATAAGTAGATATTTAAATTTTATAGAGAGACTCTGACTATATAGATCAGAGTGTTCATTATAATGACAGATTAATATATTGTAAAATTCGATAAAAATACAAAAAAAATTAAAAATAAACATTAGTAACCAATTGGTTAATAAAATATATTAATTAAATCTTACTTTGTTTTTTTACTTGCCTTTTTTAGATGATATTTTCAAAAAGCTGTAGTCGCTCCCTACTGTAGTGCTATGTCTGCGGCTCCATCTCTCTTTCCTTCACCCGTGACGTTGCACTGAACTTTTTGTAAACAACACTCCACTCCACCATGTAGTCTCGCGGGATGCCAAGGCTGATGTCAGCAATAGGAAAAGACAGTGCCCCGGCATACACCCTGAATTTTTCTGGCGGAGTCCTGGCCTGCCGGAAAATGGGGTGGGCGACATCACAGCATAAGAATACAGAGATATCTCCAGATTGAAGCAGGTAGGAGCGCTGACATACAGCACTATGTAATCTACTTGCTGGTAATATTATAAAGGAATGTCAACTTGGCAGACTGATAAGCTGCAATATTAAAAAAAATGTTTTTTGAGTTTAACCTCTTTCTTACTGGGCACTTAAACCCCCCTCCTGCCCAGACCAATTTTTGGCTTTTGGCGCTGTCACATTTTGAATGAGAATTGCGCGGTCGTGCGACGTTGTACCAATACAATGTTTATATCATTTTTTTCCCACAAATAGAGCTTTCTTTTGGTGGTATTTGATCACCTCTGTGGTTTTTATTTTTGCGCTATAAACAAACAAAGAGCAACGATTTTAAGAAAAAAAATATATTTTTTACTTTTTGCTAAAATACAAATCCAAAAAAAAAATAATAATAAAAAAAAATGATTCATCAGGTTTGGCCAATATATACAGTCAGGTTCATAAATATTGGGACATCAACACAATTCTATCCTTTTTGGCTCTATACACCACCACAATGGATTTGAAATGAAACAAACAAGAAGTGCTTTAACTGCAGACTTTCAGATTTAATTTGAGGGTATTTACATCCAAATCAGGTGAAAGGTTTAGGCATTACAACAGTTTGTATATGTCCCTCCCTCTTTTTAAGGGACCAAAAGTAGTGGGACAATTGGCTGCTCAGCTGTTCCATGGCCAGGTGTGTGTTATTCCCTCATTATTACCATTTACAAGGAGCAGATAAAAGGTCCAGAGTTCAATTCAAGTGTGCTATTTGCATTTGGAATCTGTTGCTGTCAACTCCCAATATGAGATCCAAAGAGCTGTCACTATCAGTGAAGCAAGCCATCATTAGGCTGAAAAAAAACAAAACAAACTTAAAAAAAAAGAACGCACCGGTGAGCTCAGCAGCACCATAAGACCCGGAAGACCACGGAAAACAACTGTGGTGGATGACCAACAATTCTTTCCCTGGTGAAGAAAACACCCTTCACAACAGTTGGCCAGATCAAGAACACTCTCCAGGAGGTAGGTGTATGTGTGTCAAAGTCAACAATCAAGGGAAGACTTCACAGAGTGAATACAGAGGGTTCACCACAAGATGTAAACCATTGGTGAGCCTCAAAAACAGGAAGGCCAGATTAGAGTTTGCCAAACAACATCTAAAAAAGCCTTCACAGTTCTGGAACAACATCCTATAGACAGATGAGACCAAGATCAACTTGTACCAGAGTGATAGGAAGAGAAGTGTATGGAGAAGGAAAGGAACTGCTCATAATCCAAAGCATACCACCTCATCAGTGAAGCATGGTGGTGGTAGTGTCATGGCCTGGGCATGTATGGCTGCCAATGGAACTGGTTCTCTTGTATTTATTGATGATGTGACTGCTGACAAAAGCAGCAGGATGAATTCTGAAGAACTGCTGTGTTTACATCGGCGGTTCCCCGTTCTGCAGCTCTGACAGGGGATCGCGGGTCTCGGGCAGACATCGAGGCGCCAGGAGCGCGCACAAGGGCTTAGACGTCCATGGATGTCCACCCGGAAATTCAGATCCGTGCTGAAGCCGTACTTAGGCTATAGCATGGATCTGAAAGGGTAAATAACACTTTAAATACCATATGACTGCACATATTTCAGATATATTTTTCTAATTTGCACTCTGTAACTATGATTTGTATTGTTTAGCAAGTTCAGAAAATATTACATTGATCCACTTGGCCATTTGTGTGACCATAGAAAGATGAAATGTGTTTCTTTCCTAAAAGTGGTCATATATATGTCTAGCATTATAGCTAAAAAAAAAACTATTCCAACATATACCAATATGTATCCATATCCATATAGCCTTATAATTCCCCACTAAGTTCTATTAATGCAATAATTTGTATGTGATCCCACACATTTTAGGTTTCTGTACAGTTTCATCTTGTCAGGGCCGAAACTGGGGGGGGAGGGGGGCACCTGCCCCGGGTGCCGCATCTAGGGGGGTGTCAACAGGGGTGCTGCCCCTCACCCGCACTGGGAACCACTGCTCCTAAGGGTGTCACTGCTGCCCGATCAAGTGTAATGGACAGGCAGGTCTCCCTCCTTGTCCTGCCCAGTGTCCAAACAGCCTATGTCTTTTCTGCGTAAGGCATCCCAGAGAAGGGGAGGCTTCAAAGAAGGCCCTGGGCTGGGGTGTGCGGAGGAGGCCCTGGGCTGGAGGGTGCGGAGAAGGCCCTGGGCTGGGGGATGCAGAGGGGGCCCTGGACTGGGGGTGCAGTGAAGGCCCTGGACTGAGGGGGGTGCAAATAAATATCTAGCCCCTGGTGCCAGATGTGCCAGCTACTCCACTGCATCTTGTTGACTATCTAGCTCTATTGATCATTAGGTTATTCTAACATTGTCCACACTTATTTATTTAAATGTGAATAATAACTCCCAACCCCACCATTCCCCCCTGAAAGAGGTCCAGTCCTGCTACCTTCCTTCTGCTCACCATGGCAAGTGCTACAGTATCCCCTGTAGGTTATATATCGTTTTATGAAAATTCTGGCTTATTCTTTAAAAAGTGCTAGGGACAGCAGGGGTGTGTCTGTGGTGGCAACCCTTAGCAACCAATCAGATTTCAGTTTACATGAGCAATACAGTGATTTTTGGTTGGTAGGGGTTATTGCATCTGCTGCATTACCATAGGTAGACCATACACCTAATATGATTGTGAGATTATGGTTATTTTGATAAAATGTTTGCATCCTTCATAAATTAAGGATTCAGAATAAAATCTTCTGTATGTGCCAAACTAGAATAAACCAGGAAGGCCAGCAAGTTGCCATATTCTCTGTACAGACTGGGTTTTAAAAGGTATGCTTTTTGCATTAAGCAACATTTTATACATAACATGTATTGAATGATACTTTCTAGATGTAAGTCCTTGACCTCTCTGTACAGACTAGGTCTCAGGAAGTATGTATTTTGCATAAAGTGACATTTGATACATAACATACATTAAATGATTATTTCTAGATGCACCAAGTCCTTGACCTCCCTGTACAGACTGGGTCTTAGGAAGTATGTATTTTGCACAAAGTGACATGTGATACATAACATACATTCATTTATTCTTTCTAGATGTACTAAGTCCTTGACCTCCCTGTACAGACTGGGTCTCAGGAAGTATGTATTTTGCATAAAGTGACATTTGATACATAACATACATTAAATGATCCTTTCTAGATATACCAAGTCCTTGACCTCTTTGGACAGACTGGGTCTCAGCAAGTATGTCTCTTGCATAAAGCAACATTTGATAGAGAGCATTGATTGAATGATCATTTCTAGACATAACAAGTCCTTGACTCCTCTGTACGGGCAGGTTCTCAAGATGCATGTCTTGTGAATAAGGTGGCATTTGATACAGAACATGCATTGGATGATCCTTTCTAGATATTACAAGTACTTGACCTATCTGCAAGGAGAGAGTACAGTTTTCCTTTAAATGACTTCTCTCAACTCCCCATACCCCCTAGCCCCCCACCCTCCATTTCACACCTACTGCTTCAGGCAACTGCCAGGTAGGCTATACTTGCTTCATGCATACTAAAAGAATCTCCAATAATGTCTTTGAAAAGTGCCATCTATTATACATCCCAACGGTGGTTGCATTTAATGCATCCTAGTCCAGGACCCCCACAATGAAGAAGCAGACACGCTCTAATAAGGTCATGACTTTCACCTCTTAACCGGTTCACAGACAGTGGTGTGCACAGTAAAAGAGCCATAACTGACTCATAGGGATTGATTTACTAAAGCTGGAGAGTGCAAAAACTGGTGCAGCTGTGCATGCTAGCCAATCAGCTTCTAACCTTAGCTTGTTCAATCAAGCTTTGACAATAAAACCTTGAAGCTGATTGGTTTCTGTGTGGAGCTGCACCAAATTTTGCACTTTCAAGCTTTAGTAAATCAACCTCATAATGTTCAATTCTCTCCTAGCCTGAGCTGCTGTTATGCAAGAAGATAAAAGAGGCTGATAGTAAGACAGAATCAGGTACTTATGCTAGTTCTATGAAAAGCCAATGTGCTGATTTTTTGATGAACACATCAATGAATTAAAAAGTGCTCTTAGTATTTTACAGAAGTTCAGCTTTAGTGTGTTACTAAACCCAGTCCTGTTCACTGTAAATCATTTTTCTTATATATAATGAATGCCTACATTTATGAAGTAAATGGAAAATATTATTTAATTTTTCAACTGAAAACATGGGTTTACTAAATATTGGTATAAAAAAATGGCCTAGTTTAGTAGGAAACACTGACCTAATTGCACAGTGAGAAGAAAACATTTTCTTCTTTTCAGTCCACTTCAGTTGCTAAAACTCCTTTACTGCCAGGAAGTTTTGTTGATCATTTACAAAGCTGGCAAGAGTTAAGCATGGAGAAGAAAAGGAAGACAACATAAAAGGAACATACTGGAAAACATCCTTTTTTCTATATTTAGCATTATAATTGCAAATGGTATGTTGGAATTTTGTGAAATGCCAGTATAAATTGCACAAAATATTCTTCTAGCACTGATTGTCACTTGCATTAAATGTGTAGCTTTATATATAAAGAGATCATTTAGTATTTGTTCTAAATAATCATAATAATTCCACCTATACATCAGTAGTATGTAAGCATGGTCAGTATCAACAATGACTTGCTCTCCCCAGAGGAAACAATATAAAGAGGGTAGGCCTGATTTACTTAGGTCATTGCCCGGGCATCAGTCAGGGGCAATTCAGTAGGGATTTCTTTTCTATCTTGTGTTTGCTAAAGTGGTTCTCTCATCTTTAAAATAGAAAAAAAGCTCAATGTAGAGTGTTTATACTCACCTGTCCCACTGCCTGTTTCTTGAATCTTTAATCTGTTACAGAGGAAACCTTCCAGAGGGATCTTTACATTCAACACAGTATGAGTGTGCCTGCATCCCACTGCTACACTCTGTTGTTGCATTTACTATGTCCTGTAGTGACATAGAGTATGAACCAACAGACTTATCCACGTTGTAGGAAGAGAAAAGCAGACATACTCATAAGCAGGAGATGCAAAGGTTCTGTCGGAGACAGTAGCTCTGCAAGAGAATTAAGTGCTAGGAACAGGGGGCAAAACAATTCAATTTAAATGTTCTTTTGTACTATGGGCATCATTTTACGGAGGCAGGTCGGCTTGTTCCTACGAATCGCTGTTACTGTACATCAAGCGGGGGAACAGGTATTGTGGGCGCGCACGCGCCCACTGGCTTGTTGAGGAGCCAATCAGTGGGTGGAGCGGACTCGATGTCTGCAGGCCACCCGCGATCGCTCCAGAGAGACACAGAACAGGGATCTGCGAGTGTAAACAAAGCAGATCCCCGTTCTGTCAGGGTCGTTGAGTGAGATTGTCTGTTCCTACTACTCAGGAACAGGGATCTGTCTCCTTTTCTAGTCAGCCCAGCCCCCATACAGTTAGAAACACCACAGACGGAACACATTTAACCCCTTGATCACCACTAGTGTTAACCCCTTCCCTGCCAGTGACATTTATACAGTAATCAGTGTATTTTTATAGCACTGATCACTGTATAAACGTCACTGGTTCCAAAAAAAGTATAAAAAGTGTCCAATCTGTCTACCGCAATGTCGCAGTGCCGCTACAAATCACAGATCACACCATTACTAGTAAAAAAAAAGATAAAAACGCTATAGATCTATTCCCATAATTTGTAGACGTGATAACTTTTGTGCAAACCAATCAATATACACTTATTGCGATTTTTTTACCAAAAATATGTAGAAGAATGCATAGAGGCCTAAACTGATAAAGACATTTGTTTTTTACACTTATTTTTGGATATATTATAGAAAAAAAGTAAAAAAATTTTTTTTTTCAAAATTGTCGCTATTTTTTTGTTTATAGCGCAAACAATAAAAACCACAGAGGTGATCAAATACCACCAAAAGAAATCTCTATTTGTGGGAAAAAGGGACGTCAGTTTTGTTTGGGTACAACTTCACATGACCGCCCAATTGTCAGTTAAAGCGACGCAGTTGTATTGCAAAAAATGGCCCGGTCAGTAAGTGGTTAAATCCTTCCGGGGCTGAAGTGGTTAAAAACTAAGGCTGCAGTAACACAGCAGACACCATATGATGCCAAATTAATTATATTTTGCCAACCCCCCCCCCCCCCCCCCGGAGTGCTTTGCTCCAAATTTGCAATGCAAAAATAGATTTTTTGAAAATCAATATTTGCAAAGGCCCCTTCATAACCCGTCATCTTCCCTGTTGATGGGTCATGCAAGCAACTAGCAATACATTGTGGTCAGATGGCATGCCTACTCTCAAGCTTTTGCATAACATATACACTCCTTGTGGGAAGCTTTCAACACAGTCTTCAGCACAAGTTTGGGAATATTAAATTCAGATTTCAATGACAGTGCTGTCACTTTAAACTCCGTTTCCACTTTTGCAGCCAAATTGGGATAACAAATACTTTATATAAATTAAAGCGGACCTTCAGTCAGTTTTTAAACTTTCCATTTATTAAATCTTCTGTCCTTGTTGTTTTAAGTTAGGATAGTAAAACATGTTTTTCTGGCAGTAAATACCTTATACAGCCCACTTCCTGTTTCTTGTCTGGTCTTTAGCTAGGCTTATGACATAATACACAGCTCTCTCTCTCTCTCTCACTCTTGTGAGAGTTTGCCAGGAAGGGAGGGGCGGGGGTGAGTCATAAGAGGGTCAATGAAAGCTGCAGGGCTGCAGAGCTGGAGGTGTGCCTCTGTGTAAATCCAGGAAGTGCACAGGCAGCAGCTTCAGCTGCCCTCAGTTAAAATGGTTGCAGCCAGGCTTAGTGGAGGGAGATTTCTGCAGCATATTTGGCAAATACAGAATCAAAGTATACATAAAATAATATACAAAGTGGTTGGAGGGAAGCTTCAGAATGGCAAATATGTTTTATTACAAATTATGTGAGCTGACTGCAGTTCTTCTTTAAGATATTTAAAAACTGATGCCTACTTTTAAAGTTGAAGCTTTCTGCTTCTATTTATTGTTGAAGTGGTTGTAAAGGTAGAAGGTTGTTTACCTTAATGCATTGTCTGCATTAAGGTAAAAAACCCTCTGTGAGCAGCTCCCCCTCCCCCCAGACTCCTCTAATTACCTACCCTAGCCCGAACTCGATCCAGTGCTGAGCCCGAGAGCAGCAGCTCTCTCTGCTCTCTCTCTCCTCACTGGTCATGGAGACAGCAATAGGAGGCAATGACTTCTGCTTCTGTCAATTACAGCCAGTAAGCAGAGAGCAGATAGCAGGGGGTAGGTCTATGGATACACACAGCATGGCTTTGGATCAAGCCCACGTGAATACCCACCTAGCGAGCGGTTTTCCATGGGGGCACTTGGCAGGTGGGAGGAGCCGTAGCACTAGTGGGGGACCCCAGAAGAGGTGGATCGGGGCTGCTCTGTGCAAAACCATAGTACAGAGCAGGTAAGTATGACATGTTTGTGTTTTTTTAAGCTTTTACAATCACTTTAAGGGGGGGGGGGGCTGGCAAGTTAATGTGTACCATAGTTACCTCCCATCTGTGCAGTGCTAGCAGATATTTATTATTAGCTGTGAATAAGATATACACTGTCTATCCTAATACAGGGTTAAATGTTTCAAGGCTAAGCCAATCTGTCCTTTGCAAGTTATTCTGAACAATATAAGCTACATAAAGTGTCCTACATATAATCCTGCATCAAAGAAGCTGGAAAGGTAAGACTTTTTAAAATTATTTTTAGGTATTCTGTGTGAATGGGAACCTAATGGGGTTGCAAAGGTTAGGTTTTTTTTAAAACAACAAACATGTTATATTTACCTTCTCTGTGCAAAGGTTTTGCACAGAGTGGCCCGATCCTCTTCTTCTGGGGTCCCCCAGAGGCGCTTCTCGAGTGCCCCCAATGAGAGTTGATTTCCATGGGGGCACTAGTGCGGGCGTGCTCCCGATTCCTGCTGCTGTGTCCATTGACGCAGACAACAGGACTCGACCCCACCCCCGGCTCCTTTGTCACTTGATTTGATTGACAGCAGCAGGAGCCAATGGCTCCTACCGCTATCAATCTATCCAATAAGGACCCCAGGCAGCGGCTGGAACTGCTCATCCCCGTCGCTGTAACGATCGGGTTAGGGTAATTAAAACGAGGGGATTCTGGTGGGCTGCTGCACTACAGAAGGTTTTTCACCTTAATGCATAGAATGCATTAAGGTGAAAAGCCTTGAGGGTTTACAACCCCTTTAACAAACATATAGTTGGGATTTCTCAAATTTGGCTATGAAGGTGGAAACATACTTTAAGCAAGCTGCTTGGCAGGCTTTGTTTAGGTTTAAAATAAGCTTTAAGTAATGCTGAAGCTTATTGAAGCCTGCTCACATTATGTTTAAAATGATAATTAGCATTTTGCACTTTAATTTATTTTTTTATTTAAAAACACCTTGTTTGTTGAAAGCTCTGCAAAATCTTTGTAAAGGGTTACTGCTATACACACAGCACTTGAAAACAGCTAAAGCCCATATGAACAAGGCATTGGACAGGTGTCACCAGAACATGTTTATCCATGAGAAGATTACCTCTCACTGTCTGTCCCTTTGTCAAAATGTTTGAATTTCCATCACTTTTGGTACCAGTGACAACATGACCTCTAGTGAGCATAAAAACTTTGGTCATCATATTACCTGTGGTCTCCCTGTTGCTGATCATTACCCATTCCTGACTTATCATGCCTTGTTTTTCATTGTGTCTCTGTGTGGAAGCCAAAAAATACCAGTCGGCAACGGCAGCAGCAGAGTTTTAGTCTCACACTCAAGAAATACAACTATGAGAATAGAACATGAGTGACTAGGCCCACTCACATACAAGGAAGTGCACTGCAATTTTTAAGGAAGGATAAAAGGCAAAAGGTAGATCTGTCAGGGCACTGCTAAGGCACAATTAACACCTCATTTCTTAGGTCAGGTTCACTTTAAGAGCTTCTGACTTTACTTATTAAATTCTTCTAATCTGCGTACTTGCCCTGACTTGAAAACAGAAGCCAAACAGCTATCATTTTAATTATAATCATTTTGTTAATATTTGTACATTCTAGTTCTACTAGAGGGATATGTGCAGTATCTCACAAAAGTTAGTACACCCCTCACATTTTTGTAAATATTTTATTATATCTTTTCATGTGACAACACTGAAGAAATTACACTTTGCTACAATGTAAAGTAGTGAGTGTACTGCTTGTATAACAGTGTACATTTGCTGTCCCCTCAAAATAACTCAATACACACCCATTAATGTCTAAACCACTGGCAACAAAAGTGAGTACAACCCTAAGTGAAAATGTCCAAATTGGGTCTAAAGTGTCAATATTTTATGTGGCCACCATTATTTCCCAGCACAGTCTTAATCCTCTTGGGCATAGAGTTCACCAGAGCTTCACAGGTTGCCACTGGAGTCCTCTCCCATTCCTCCATGATGACATCATGGAGCTGGTGGATGTTAGAGGCCTTGCTCTCCTCCACTTTCCATTTGAGGATGCCCCACAGATGCTCAATAGGGTTTAGGTCTAGATACATGCTTGGCCAGTCCATCACCTTTACCCTCAGTTATTTTAGCAAGGCAGTGGTCATCTTGGAGGTGTGTTTGGGGTCATTATCATGTTGGAATACTGCCCTGCGGCTCAGTCTCCGAAGGGAGGGGATTATGCTCTTCTTCAGTATGTCACAGTACGTGTTGGCATTCATGGTTCCCTCAATGAACTGTAGCTCCCCAGTGCAGCACTCATACAGCCCCAGACCATGATACTCCCACCACCATGCCTGACTGTAGGCAAGACACACTTGTCTTTGTACTCCTCATCTGGTTGCCGCCACATGGAACCAAGTATGTTTATCTTGGTCTCATTAGACCACAGGACGGTTCCAGTAATCTACGTCCTTAGTCTGCTTGTTTTCAGCAAACTATTTGCAGGCTTTCTTGTGCATCATATTAGAAGAGGCTTCCTTCTGTGACGACAGCCATGCAGACCATTTTTTTATTTTTTTCATTAGAAATTTTTATTGCTATTTAAGTAGTAGTACATTGTGGTATATGCAGTTAACAGGCATAATATACAAACTTTATAAGAAAGGTACCTAAGGGTACATAGGCAGGTACATTCATTTTGGCTATCAAGTGGGAATAATGTGGTCAGCACATTTGGTCAGCAGATATAATCAGCAGAGAGACAAATTCAGCAGATATGAATATCAAACTTTCAGGTATACTTTATCACAATAGTGGACTCCGTGTAGATACTCTGGGTGTGTAAGTTCTTCGATTTAGTTGAGTTAAGTTCTTAGGGTCTAACCTGGAGGGGTATATGTATTTGTCCATATTGACCATTTTCGTTCGGAAGACTTGATAAGGAGTTGATAGCTAGAGCGTGTTCAAGATTGTCATTTTGTTGTACCATGTTTATAACATCTGCTATGTTAGGTGCATCTTTAGATTTCCATGTTTTAAGTATCATAGTACAAGCTACTAGTAGTATATGGGTGACTGGTTGTCTGAATATCGGTGGGTAGAGATCTATTCCTATGTTTAGAATGGCTAACTCTGGATTGGGTGTCTTTAGGCATCCTGTGAGGGATGATATAAATCGGAATATTTGGTACCAAAAGCTCGTCAGATTGTGACATTCCCAGAAGGCATGTAGCAGGTGGCCTATCTGTCCGCAACCTCTCCAGCAGAGAGGGGAGGCATTGGGGAAGTTTTTGGCTAACCTGTATGGCGTGAGATGTCATCTAGCTAGTAAAAGCTGTGAAAATGTGGAATAGACTCCCTCCAGAGGGGGTTTTGGTCAGCACGGTTGATTGCTTTAAAAAAGGCCTGGATTTCTGTTTACTTTAGGCATGAGAGACAGGACTGGATGCGGATGGAGCAACAATCCACCCCACAATTTACCCTGGACTTTCTTTTGTGGTGCTCCCCTAAAGACAGGCCACCGTACACAAATTGAAACAGGGTTTTACGCTAAAGTAACCTCTCACACCCACTATTCTAACCACCGGACAGAAATCCCCTCGTGGTGTTTTCTTTCAGGTCCCATTTAACACCCCACCTAACAACGAGGTAGGCGTAGGTCAGGACAGAGAGTACGGATTTCATTTGTCTTTAGGTCCGGAAAAAATTTCGTTAGTTGGCACGACTGGTTTTGGGGGAGACCTCCCTCAGATAAGGTGTAAAAGTGTCGAAAATGATCGATCTACTGTAGAGTGCGGTATGTCCAATCGGTTTTTGAAGGGGTTACGGAGGGGAGAGACGACCTCTCCAACGCCTGTCTATCCGGTGGACGATGTACGGAAGACCCTTACAGTGTTAGACTGCTCGAAAACCATGGTTTATAAGGCTAAATATAGTAGGGAGTGTCCTA
>BLSH010249788.1:149836-165040 GCA_018402905.1 Glandirana rugosa
GGTGATCAGGGCCTTAATAAAGTTGCGGAGCCGAGACCTCCCCGGAGATCCAATTTGGTGAAGATGGTTGCAGAGCCGAGGCGTTGAAATAATTCCGGGACTAGTGGCAAGGGGTACCTGTTCTTGATCGTAATCTTATTCAGATCCCGATAATCAATACATGGCCGAAGGGTATGATCCCGTTTCTCCACAAAGAAGATTCCGGCCCCTGCTGGGGACGTAGAAGGCCGAATGAAACCCTTCTGCAAGTTTTCCTCCAAATAGGCTTTGAGAGCCCCGAGCTCTATTTCAGAAAGAGGAAAGATCCTTCCAAACGGGACCTCGGCCCCTGGTAGTAAGTCTATCGGGCAATCATACGACCGATGCGGAGGTAGGGTATCTGCTCCCTTCTTACTGAAGACATCTAGGAAGTCTTGATACACCTCTGGAACAACAAGGCGGCACTCCGAATCCAGGTCAGGGTTAATGGACATCACCACTGGGGATGCTCTCTGGGAAGGCTGAAAACAGTTGTTCTGGCAATATGGAGACTGGAACTGGACCCCTCCCTTATCCCACTCAATGTGTGGGTTGTGTGCTTGGAGCCATGGGAGACCAAGAATCACAGGGAAAAGTGGGGAGGAGATGGCATCCAAGACTAAGAATTCCGAGTGGCCTTCAGCTGTTCGGGCTGGCAGAGGAAAAGTCTCCTGGGTAACTGTGCCAGACTTGATGTCTGACCCGTCGGCCAGGCGGATCGACATTGGCTGCTCCTTGGATCTGAGAGGAACCTGGTGTTGAGCAGCGAAGGACAGGTCGATAAAGCAACTACATGCCCCTGAATCCAAGATGGCCAAGACTTGGATGCTCTTTCCCGGCAGTTGCAGGTAGAGGAGGAGAGTCAGATGGGGCTGCGAACTTGGCAGCGATAACACCTCCCCTGGGACTGGCCTGGGGGTCTTACTGGTCTTGACCGGACAACCCCTCACCCTGTGCCCAGAACCGCCACAGTAGAGGCACAGGTCATGGTCCACCCGCCACTGGCGTTCCTCAGAGGACAGGGGTAGATGGACAGACTTGGTCGGCATTGGCTTAGGAGGGACAGACCCCCGATATGACATCCAGGCAGGACGGAGAGATACTGCGGCCTTCTCTGCTCTGCGCTCCCGCAGGCGGTGGTCGATCCGGATGGCCTGGCTGATCAAGGCTTCGAGAGTAGGAGGGACCCCCACATGTGCCAACTCATCCTTAAGGGAGTCGGAGAGTCCCAGGCGGAACCGGTGGCGGAGGGCGGCTTCGTCCCAGGCGGTTTCTGCGCTCCAGCGCCGGAATTCAGAGACATAGTCCTCAACGGGGCGTTCGTCCTGCCGGAGGGCGTAGAGCGCGGCTTCCGCTGTGGCCACCAGGTGTGGGTCCTCGTATAGCTGGCCCATGGCAAGGAAGAACCTGTCCAGGGTGGAGGTTTCAGGGGCATTTTGCTCCAATAGGCGGTGAGCCCAGGACTGGGGATCATCCTGAAGCAGCGAGATCACCAGACCCACCTTGGTGGCTTCCAAAGAAAACGTGCGGGGCTGGAGAGCAAAGTACAGTCTACAGGAACTGCGGAAAGCCCTGAATTTCCTGCGATCCCCTGCAAACCGCTCCGGCATAGGCACCCTTGGATCCGCAGACTGGGTTCCTGTTATGTGGGTAGGCATATGACCGTCGCTTGGAAAGATAGGAGCGGCCAGGTCCTGTACTTGGTTTTCCAGGCGTACATACCCTTCCTGAAGGGTCTTTACTGCTTGGGAGAGTCCAGCAAGATGTACGCACACTTCCTCCATGGGAGAGGCCCCGGCGCAGACTCTGACGTGGCTGTCCGTTTCTGTCACGTACCTGGTGGTAGAGTCTGGCTTATGCGGGGGCAACCTCTCTTGCGGCCCTGGTTCGAGAACCCCTGATAGTGGGAACAGGGAGCTCAGGAGCACAGGGGGGCACGAGGGCTGGACAGTCCTTAGCTGGTAGGCGGAAGTCCACTGGGGCTCGTGCAAACAGGAGAGTAGTGTTTCAGTCCGGGTCGGCAACTAGCAGGCGGTGCGGTACAGCGGGATCAGGCAAACGGATGGTCGGGTACAGGCAGGGTCGGCAACGTGCTGGCAGAGACGGTACAAGGGATCAGACAAGCGGAGGGTCGTAGGCAAGCCGGGGTCAGGTGCAGGCAGATAGCAACAAGTCCAAAGGAGTAGCCGGGGTCACAGGAACAGGAAGTCACTCAGAAGTAGCTTGCCGGGGGCACAGATGCGGGAAACGCTGTAGAACGGACAGCACCGGGCACTGAGCCCTGCAAGTTTAAATAGGGCCGATTGGCGCCTGTTTCCGGCGCGCACGAACGCGCGCGAACGCGCACAGGCGCGGGAACCGTGGAAACAGCTGCATCTTCCTGACACACAGAGAGTAGCTCTATTGACTTCTTTGGAGGCATTTTTCCATTGGATTGGAGTGAATGAAGTTTTAAGGTCACTCTCCCATTTTGTGATGGAATTGGTTTTTTGAAAGGATAGTTTCCCTTGTAGGTTGTTGTAGAAGAGAGAAATGCCTTTTGGGAGCAAAGTAGTGCTCAAACGTGAATACAGGTATTTCCATTTGTCTAATAAACCTTGCGGGCATTCCATAGGCTGATGGGGGAGTCAACTGAGTTGTAATTTTCTTGGAAAAAGTGTTTGAGATGTTGAGAGATAAGTGCTGAACTCTGGTGTTACATCGCCAGGTTTTGAGGGTGGGACATTCTGCTCAGTTATGACCATTAAAATTGCTGCATGGTAGGATTAAGTGATATCACAGATCGATGTTGATGATATATTTTGCAATAGCCATTTGTCCGTTAGGAATAAATCTATCCGTGTATATGAGTTATGTCTGGATGAGAAAAAGGTATAGTCCCTTTCGTTTCCGTGTTGGCATCGCCATACAAAGAATACCTCTTCTGTGTGGAGTAGATGTTGGAGAGAGGCTGTGCGTCTAGTAATCTGCGATGAGGAGTCAATTTTGGGGTTAGGTTGAAATCTCCACTCATGAGAAGATGACCGTATTTAACTGAAGAGATGCGTTTAAAAAGTCTGCGGAGAAAGCGCAGTTGGTGTGTATTTGGTGAGTATAGGTTGACTACTGTATACAGCTGGGAGTTGATGTCACGTGATTGTGCTCGCCTCTTTCCACAGCGAAAATTGATTTGTGTGGTGGTTTAGACCCCTGGCATTAATGGATAGGCAGTTTATAGGCATTGTTCAATTATTGAGTTTGTGTGAGTGGAGTGAGGGAGAGTACTCATGATTATGTTGAGACAACATTCTGAAGAGGGTAATGTTTTCTAGTATTGCAGTTGCTGCTGGTTAGTTCTGGTAGTGCTGACTTGTGGACGTTGACATTGCTGAATGTACCAAACATATGAACAAAAAAGAACGTGTTGAACATAGCATAACAGGTTGCATATGACGTAACTACATTGGTAAAAAGAGGGTCCTGTGTAGGATCCATAGGCAATTTCACTTGCCTGGTTACCCTTGGAGGGGAATTTAGAGATAACATTGCAGTTTGTGTGGGAACAAAGGAGAAATACGTTTCATGTTCCTCTGATCTGGGGGATATGAAGATGTAATGGTTTAGGAGCCTTCATTGTGTTTCTTGTTGCTCATCTTGTGTGAGACTACCTGCCATTCCTGTTCCACTATTTGGGGTGGTTTTGGGTGGGCCGGAGCAGCCATGGAGTCTGGTATAATACCCCATTGGCAAAGGGCAGACATGCCCTCTTCCAGGCTTGAGATTGAGGTTGTCACTCCATTGTGTGTGATGGTTAGTGTGGCAGGATATTTCCACTTATGCAGAATCCAGTGATTCCTGAGAGCTTTAGTGATGGTCGCCAAATTGCGGCCACGTTGGAGGGTATGTCTGAAAAGGTCAGGCAGTATTTGTATTGCGGCGTATACATCTGGCAAATGTTCAGCCTTTCTGAAGGAGGCCATCAGCATTTCTTTTACATGATAGAAGTGAACCCTTAGTAGGATAACTCTTGGGGTGTCAGCTGCTAAGAAGGATGGTTTTGGCAGTCTGTGAATTCTATTGATCATGAGATCATGTGCTGAAGGTGATGGCGCCAAGGAAGAGAATAGGGTCAGTACAAAATGTTGTAGTTGCTGAGGAGGAACTGACTCAGGTATGCCTCTCAGCTTTAGGTTATTCTTCCTGAACCTATCTTCTAAGTCTGAGATTTTGTCCTTTAACCAGTGGATCTCTTCTTTTTGTGCATTATGAGCCTCTACTAGTGCGTTAAAGGATACCGAGTAATCTCCCATCGCATGTTCAACATGGCCTACTCTCTCCCCCAGGATGTGCACTTTGGCCTGGCAGTTTTTAACACTAGCTACTAGGTCAGCTTGCAGGGAAGCTCTGCGCGATAGTATTATGTCCTTTAGCATGGTGTCCAAAACAGGCTAGCCTGATGTAGGAAAGGCCGCTATTGGATCTGTTTTACCTGCTGTTTTTCTGTGGGCAGAGGCCTGAGGCCCACTCACCTCCATGTCCGGCGTCTCTAGCTCTCTGTGTGGAGAGTGTTTGTGCACTTTTGACTTCACTGGGCTCCTGGTGGTCGGGCTGGAGTTTGTGGATGATGACCCACTTAATCCTCCTGCTGGTGTGCCCTTATCGCTGTGCTGTCCTGGTCACGCTGCATAGTGCCGCTGCCATCACCATTTTGTTGTGGACCACTCTGCAGCATGGGGTAAAACCCGGCATTTTGCTGAGCTGCTGCTGTGGTGCCTTTCTAAGGCAGGTCATTGCGGATGTTCTCTGGGTATGGATGGAGGTACTAGGGGTCTTGTGGTGCGTCTGTGTGGCCCAATGTCTGCGGATTCTCCCAGTGGCAGAGAGGAGCTCCTAGATCAGACATCCATCTTGGAGCTTGGTAGCCATGCCCCCGCCATGCAGACCAATTTGATGCAGTGTGCGGCGTATGGTCTTAGCACTGACAGGCTGACCCCTCACCCCTTCAACCTCTGAAGAAATGCTGGCAGCACTCATACCTCTATTTTCCAAAGACAACCTCTGGATATGACGCTGAGCACATGCACTCAACATCTTTGGTCAACCATGGCAAGGCCTGTTCTGAGTGGAACCTGTCCTGTTAAACCACTGTATGGTTTTGGCCACCGTGCTGCAGCTCAGTTTCAGGGTCTTGGCAATCTTCTTATAGCCTAGGCCATCTTTATGTAGAGCGACAATTCTTTTTTCAGATCCTCAGAGAGTTCTTTGCCATGAGGTGCCATGTTGAACTTCCAGTGACCAGTATGAGAGAGTGAAAAAGATAACACCAAATTTAACACACCTGCTCCCCATTCACACCTGAGACCTTGTAACACTAACGAGTCACATGACCCCGGCAAGGGAAAATGGCTAATTGGGCCCAATTTGGACATTTACACTTAGGGGTGTACTCACTTTAGTTGTCAGTGGTTTAGACATTAAAGCGGTATCTCCACTGAAAAAAATTTAAATAAAAACACCTGTAAGGCAAAGGCATAATAAGCTAGTATGCACCACATACTAGCTCATTATGATATACTTACCTCAGAATGAAGCTCCCACAGGGCCGATCGGTCCCCGCAGAGGGGGCTGACATCTTCCCTTGGGGGTTCCTTCCGGGTTTGCGACTCCGGCGCTGTGAGTGGCCGGAGGCTGTCTTTCCAGCAAGGTTTCTGGCAGGGTCCGGCGCTATACGCTTCACTTCAACTTCCTGTCCTCAAAACCATTTACGTCATATCCGCCCCGTGTGCAACGCATGCTGTGTACGGCCGATTCAGAAACTTCCATTGCCCCTTTTTTCCTGAATATCTGTTTCATCCTGTAAGTAAATTGTATCATTGCGCCAATAAACTCATTTTAAGTGATATACTATGAGCCTGTTTATACTTTTACCGATCCTGGTGGAGATTTACATTGGTTAAACCCAGTAGCCATTTGGAAGGAATACCTGTATAAGGAGCATATAACATCAAAGGATATATTTCCATTCCCTGGTCCCACTGACACCAGTTACGCTTTTATGATCCCCCAGACTGCAAAGCTGAGGGTCCTTACCTTCTGGTGAGTGGGAGAACAAGAGGGGTGTGTGGCACTATTGCACCTTTATTGTTGACACCAAAAATTTTTTGGAGCACCTTGCACTTTCAAAGTCACTCATTTCAAGCACTGGAGCACTTTCGACACCGAGAACTACTTGTATATATACTGTATATGAAGTTTATGAACTTTTTATATGAAATAATGTGTTATTAATTTTTTGAATGGTATATTTTATGCATTCAAGCTGCTGGTGCTGTTTTCTGTTTTTTATTAACTTATTGGGAGGGGGGGGGAGGGGTGTTTAGCACCTTGTGCATAGCAGCCTTCAGTACACTTTTTCAATATATATATATATATATATATATATATATATTTTTTTTTTTCACCATATCACATAGCGCAGATTATTGTTGTGTTTATATAAGCCTTATTATAGGCTTACCTGAAGGTAAAAATCACTAAAACGGGGATACAACCGCTTTAATGGCTGTGTGTCACTTTTTTGCCATCGGTTTAGACATTAATGGCTGTGTGTTGAGTTATTGTGTCAAGCAAAGTGTAATTTCTTCAGTGTTGTCACATGAAAAGATAGAATAAAATATTTACAAAAATGTGAAGGGTGTACTCACTTTTGTGAGATACTGTATATCTTATATATAACTTACATTAATGGTACTCAACCTTTTAATATCAGGGACTGCTTGGCGCCTTATTCTCTTAAGAGTTGCATGCATTTTTTAAAGAAACTGTCATTCTTCATACAGTATATAACATCACCTTTTGCTATGATACAGGCTTGAAATAAAAAGTGAAAATCTTACTTAAAAAAATTGTATTTCTCCAGTGAATTTTGTTTGGTACCTTATTGGGTAACTTCAGAGCATGACAAAGCAGTGTAGCATACCAAATGTGTGTGGGCTGCATTTGACCATCACTAAAGAAAAGGACATCTGATTTGCAACAATCAGGATGTCCAAGCTCAGTTTGTTTTGATGTGTAAACAATCTTTTGATTAAAAACAATCATATATAATAAATAATCAAATGTTTGCTACAGTTTAATTAGCAACTATCTGATTTTGTTGTAAGTCATACCAAAACAGATTTTAAAATGAATCATATTGTTTGCACTTTATCATACATTGTACAAAAATGTACACAATTCCGCACTGTGCATTAAGATATCAGCAGGGAAGCGACTCACATATTATCTTGATATTATGTTATATATCAGGGGTCTCAATCCACCGGGCCACGGTCCACTACCGGGCTATGGCCATGGCCTCTCTGCAGCCGGGCCGTGAGTGCGGCAGGCCGGCGGACAACATGACAGAGACGGGGAGCCCGCCGGTGGGCAGCATGACAGAGCCAGAGAACTGGAAGACAGGCACCATGACAGAGCCGGAGAGCTCGCCAGCAGGCAGCATGACAGAGCCAGAGATCTGGTCGGAGGGAGGGCAGCATGACTGAACCGGAGAGGCAGCAGGCAGCACAGGAGAGCCAGCAGGTGGGCGGATGAGAGAGCAGAGAGATGACAACATCTTTCACCGACCGCCCTGCATCACCTCTGTTCCGTCCTCACTGTGCAGCTGCGGTCAGCAGAGAGATTACATCATCTCTCACTGCCCGTCCTCTCTCTTGGACCCAGTCAATGCACATGTGCTGCATCTGGTGGCAAGTGAAACAGCAAGTGACAATCCACATTTGGAGGCAGGTGACGTGGCAAGTGACATGCTGCATCTGGTGGCAGGTGATGTGGCATGTGACATGCTGCGTCTGGTGGTAGGTGATGTGGCAAGTGACATGCTGCATCTGGTGGCAGGCAAAGTGGCAAGTGATAATCCACATCTGGTGGCAGGTGATGTGAAACCAAAAAAAAAGGACACCACCGAGAGAGAGGAGTCCAAAAGAACCACTACTGGAGCCACTGGGACATATTAACCCCCACACGTTCAAGCAACAATGCAAAACTGCAAAATTAGATAAAATAATGATAAATTTATTGTTGAATTACATACATTTTAAAATGTAAACTCACATGAAGAACAGACATAAACCATCACCACCACCAACATGACAACGTTGTCAATTAAAACCACTGTCTAGACATGTGTCATGCATGCAGACGACTCATACCAAAACATAAAGCCTGGGCAGAGTGAGGGGGTTATGACCAGACCACTTCACCAGTACATAAAGACCATCTGAATGGGCATGAAAAAATTAGTTGGCTAAATAGAGCATCACCTGGTGAATCACCTAGGTTCAAACTCCCTCACTGTGTCTAAATTGGGCATATATACTAATGGAGATCAAAAAGAGGCCACGATGGACAGGTTGGTAAACAAGTGGGAGGAAAATGAAATTGAAAAAAATCAAAAAAAAAAAAATTTGGAGAGTAGAAAAAAGTAGAAAAATTGAGTAGAAAAAAAGCACCTGGGATACTGAGGGTCATACAGTAGTCCAAATCCTGGCCAACGAATGGCAATGAACAATCCACCCCCCTCAGTAATCACAAATTGAACAATGTTCCATAAAAGGATGTGCCTGAACCAAAGTGTTGTTAAATCTTGTACATGAACATCATAAGGTGCATAGAAACCACTGCAGTTCATAAAAGTGGGTATAGATAAAAAGCAAACATAATAGTTACGTAATGGATGTTTTCTCCCACTCAGCATGAAAAAATAAACTCCTCCTGATGTCTCCACTGTGATCTGTGCATGCAAGAGTCTCCCACATCCGACCGGATGGTCAGGAACGTGCACCTTCCATCTCCAAATCCAGCAGCCAAAGGTGTTCGACCAAACACATCCGACCAGGTGGCCACAGACGCTGAATCTCCACGTCCGACCAGATGGTCACGGACGTTCGACCTCCACGTCCGACCGGATGATCACGAACATACACTCTCTGTATCAGCACTGCTGAATACACATGCCACGAGGGATAGCACAGTGTTCAGTCCTCCTGGGCTACAAACCTAGGCTGAGGACGCATCATGTGGCCATTCTCCCTTCCTGCAGCAGTCAGGCCAGTAAGCTTCATGCAGTGCACCGAAAGTCACTAGAGAGGATGAGGCATGGTCGAAGGGGATGGGAAGGAGATGAGAGACCAACTGATACATGTCCACACAGTCCCTACCGTGGACACGTTTCATTGGGAAACCCCAGTTTCATCAGCACAAGGGCGCCCCCCAGTGGAATCCTATATAAATACACTTCCAAAAAGTCTATCAATTTTGACTTACTTAAAGGGGCCAGATTGAAGTCATACAACATAGTGAGACAAAATAAAGAAAAAAATTGAAAAATATATATACTATGATTGTGTAAACATTCTCCTCCACATCTATGAGAAATTAACCATTAAAAAGTACAGTATATTTAAGATACTAGTGTAGAAATGCCATCAAGAATTCCAAATAATCCTAGATAGAAGAGGGCCCTAATTGACATTGGGCTAGGGGGATATCAAGGGGATATATATATAGAAGGGGGTAGATAAGGGCTAAACTATAATGGAAACTTTGGTGGACACAACAAGTTGTCATCCACCAAGGTGCTGCACCCAAATAATGAGAGGCCACCGTGAGTAATATTAAGTCCCTCCCATATCACAAAAAGACCTGCAAATTAATTTCTTTATTGAGTCCTTTGGGGGCCAAAACATCAAGTTTATAAATTATTTTTCTTTTTGTAAAAGGACCTTATCAAAGTCCCCCCTTCTCTTACTGATTTTGAGTGCATATATTCCCTTGACTTTTAATCCCCCAACTTTGGATTGGTGATGTAGTAAGAAATGTTGGGCGACGTGGCTTTTGGGTTCCTTCTGTTTAATATCATTAAGGTGCTCCCCTATTCTAACTCGTAACTGACGTTTAGTTTTACCTATATTGATTTTGTTAAAGGGGCAACACAAACTATATATCACTCTGGTGGTTGCACAGTTAATCAACCCTTTAATTTGATAGGTGCATATGCCATCTGCATTTGAAAAGGTTGTAGTACGTTCCACGAACCGACAAATCTGACAATGTCCACATGCTACCATGCCACTAGTTCTGGGAAATGTGGACAGCCAAGATCCGTCCGCTCTTGGAATGTATTCGGAACCAGTCAGCATATCCGACAGGTTTGGAGCTCGTCTGGCCACCATATGAGGATAATCTCCCACAATGCCTGATAGAAGAGGGCACCGAGAGAAGGATGACCAATGTTGGTTCAAAATCTTCTTCACGTTCTCCTACAGTTATCTGTAACCAGATGAATGTTAATCCTGATATTGGGATCCGGCGGGCTGGCTTTCCCCCCGTGACACAGATTGTTCCCAATTGGGGTGTCCGGGGACGTAAGACGGCCTGTTTGGCCCCATATATATCTCTTACGAATTTCATACCCAAATACTGTTGTTGTCTTATCTCAGTTCTTTTTTGTGAATTGTATTTATACCTTCGCCCCCCCCTTCACCCTTTTTTGGTGATTACCTCTGTATCCCTATCCTTACCCCTCTCTTACTTTTTTTTCTGTAAATCTCAATAAAAAATTTGAACAAGAAAAAAAAATCTTCTTCACTTCTGGCCATTGTACTCCAAAATCTGTAATAAATCTGACTGGCTCCTTAGGGCCATTTGTCATTGGTGGGGCCTTAGGGGCCAAAAGGGAAGGCCTATCACAACCCATGGCTCTTCTTTTAGCGGCTCTCAAAGTTTTATGCGAATAGCCTCTTTCCCTAAATCTTTTGTACATTTCCTGTGCTTCCTTCTGGAAGATCTCATCACTTGAACAGTTTCTTCGAATTCGAAGAAACTGTCCAAAAGGTATACCCTGCTTTAGGGCTCTGGGATGATGGAGGAAATTAAGAGAAGATATAAAACCCACAAAAAACTTTTGGTAAAACACCTCAATCGTAAGTGGGATGTGTCAATTTTGGACAACTACATTGCTCAGAAAATTATACCGAGGGGCCTATACCCACTTTTATGAACTACAGTGGTTTCTATGCACCTTATGATGTTCATGTACAAGATTTAACAACACTTTGGTTCAGGCACATCCTTTTATGGAACCTTATTCAATTTGTGATTACTGAGGGGGGTGGATTGTTCATTGCCATTCGTTGGCCAGGATTTGGACTACTATATGACCCTCAGTATCCCAGGTGATTTTTTCTACTCGATTTTTCTACTCAATTTTTCTACTTTTTTCAACTCTCCAAATTTCTTTTTTGGAGTCAGGGAGTTTGAACCTAGGTGATTCACCAGGTGATGCTCTATTTAGCCAACTAATTTTTTCATGCCCATTCAGATAGTCTTTATGTACTGGTGAAGTGGTCTGGTCATAACCCCCTCGCTCTGCCCAGGCTTTATGTTTTGGTATGAGTCGTCTGCATGCATGACACATGTCTAGACAGTGGTTTTAATTGACAACGTTGTCATGTTGGTGGTGGTGATGGTTTATGTCTGTTCTTCATGTGAGTTTACATTTTAAAATGTATGTAATTCAACAATAAATTTATCATTATTTTATCTAATTTTGCAGTTTTGCATTGTTGCTTGAAAGTGAGTGGGTTAATATGTCCCAGTGGCTCCAGTAGTGGTTCTTTTGGACCCCTCTCTCTCTCTGTGTCCTTTTTTTTTTTTGGTTTGGTTCTGTTTTTTTGCCACTGAGCCCCACTGGTCTTCTAGTTCGGTGAGTGGACTAGCCCACAACATGCCCTCCCCGGGCAGATACTTTGGTCAATCAGGAGTCTTCGAATTCCATTTTTAGTATAATTGGCAGGTGATGTGGCAAGTGACAAGCTACATCTGGTGGCAAGTGACAATCCTCATCTGGTGGCAGGTGACATGGCAAGTGACATGCTGCATCTGCTAGCAGGTGATGTGGCAAGTGACATTCTGCATTTGGTGACAGGTGACGTGGCAAGTGACATGCTGCATTTGGTGGCAGGCAATGTGGCAAGTGATAATCCGCATCTGGTGGCAGATGATGTGGAAAGTGACAAGCTACATCTGGTGACAGGTGTCATGACAAGCTGCATCTGAGGGCAAGTAACAAGCTGCATCTGTGGAACGTAAGGTGGCAAGCGACATGCTGCATCAGGTGGCAGGCAACATGGCAAGTGACAATCCGCATCTGGTGGCAGGTGACGTGGCAAGGGACAAGCTGCATCTGGGGGCAGATGATGTGACAAGCTGCATCTGGGGGCAAGTGACAATCTGCATCTGGTGGCAGGTGACGTGGCAGGTGACAAACTGCATTTGGTGGCAGGTGACAACATGCATCTGTTGGCAGGTTATAGTGGCAAGTAACACACTCAGGGCTCCCTCTGATTATGCATTATGGTGAGTTGGACTATTTTGTTTTATTTTACAATGTAACAATAGAAATAATGCACTTCAATCATTCAGACACCAAATCAACAATAGTACCGTGATGATTGAAGCGGCAACACCAGCCATTACCCCAAGGAATTGCCTGTGAAAACCCACATCATCACAACCGCCCCCCCCCCCCCCCCCCCACACACACACCAATTTTCTTCTACGCAGCCAGTCCCCGGTGCCAAAGAGGTTGGGGACCACTGTTATATATGATATATAGTTACACAGTTAGTCAGGTTAAAAAAATAACCCATTTAGTTTCACCTATAAAAAACAAAATAGAAAACCTTCATATACTGAAACAAATAAAGCATGATCCAATTTGCTTCAGCAGAGAAAAAAAATCCTTCCTGATCCCCCAGGAGGCGATCAGATATTCCCTAGATGAACTACCCCTGGTGGAGCGCTCTTTTTACATTTTATGATGCTATGCTGATGGTTTACTTTTATGTGAGATATGACCTTTATGATTTTGTGGTCTTACAATTTGGTAAGAGTCCTTAGTGCTTGTGGCGGTGGCCAGCGCTCACACAGAGGAGTTCTAATTAAGGATTGAGTGGTTTGTTTTGGATCACCTTTTACTCCACTTAACCTCGTTGGGATTTTTTGGTTGCACTACAATAGTTATTTAATATTTTACTTGGTTCACTTTATTATTTGTATGTTATTAGGTGTAAATTGATTGGTTCACTTTATTCACAGTATGTATTGAAATTTTTAGCGCAGCACATTTGGAGAATCACATTTGTTTATTGTATTGTATTGTACTAAAATGTTAGCTAATCAATTGTTGAAATTAGTGAGTTCTGTTAAAAACGTCATGTGTAATATATAGTTTTACTAAAGGTCTACATGGGAACATTATAGAAAAAACAGTGAATGCTAATAGTTACAGTAATTAGTTCAGTCCATACTTCATGCTGGTAAATTCCGTCCATCCTTCAGGATTAACATGCATGCCTCTTTTTAGATCACTAGGAGGTCTGCTAAGTATAGCTGGCTGCAGACTACATTACCATAGCCTAATGCCTGAATCCAATCTCTTGCCTTACTGAAGAAATTGAGAAGAGCAGAACATTTAAAGTGTATGCAAACCCAAGATTAAAAATGTAATAGATTGCATCTTACCAGTCCTTGGATTTAGTGGATGCATTAGTTCTGGCTTTTTTTGCTTTATTTTACCGGTGATCCTGACAGTAACACATTTCCTATCCTAGGGTGGAAATGCTCACTCTTCACACTATATCAATGGAGGTGCATCATTGTTAATCCAGGAAAGAACTACAGAAGACCCTGTAAGGGTAGGTGGGTGTGGGTGGTTGTTGTCACATTCTCTTGATTGGGCGCCAAGCAAGGGTCGCATGAGAGGCCTACCCCTGGGGTGGGTTCTTCTGGGCTATGCTGGGCACCTTGTACAGGGCACCTTGCTACACATGGAGTACCTTTGCTTTGTGCCATTTTTATCAATGACCTGGGACAATTATGAGGCTACCGTTTGGAAATACTCAACCTTAAGGCAGGCCTCTACACTTAGAGATGAACATACACTGTGTACACTTCAACTGCAACTGTTCTCTAGTTAACTTTCAGTTCTCTGTGACAATGTACACTTTCTCTGTTTTCTACATTTACGTAAGAGGGACATGCTGAGCCACTGTCCACATCCACCTGTACAGCGTTTTCCACTACTACTCCCCAGTAGGGTTGCCACATCATCCCTTTAATCCAGGACACATATTAATTACACAGGTTCTGTGGCTGATTAAGGTGGTAATTAAACTCACTTGGTGCCTTATCTGCATTAAATTAGCCTCAGAACCTGTGTAATTCATATGTGTCCAGGATTAAAGGGATGATGTGGCAACCCTACTCCCCAGTAGCAGAGTGCACTTAACTTAAAGCAGAGTTCCAGCTGTTTCTGTGTTTATTAAAAGTCAGCAGCTACACAAAGTGTAGCTGTTGACTTTTAATAAACACACACTCAACTGTCTCACGATCCAGCGATGCGGCCGCCGAAGCCTCGGTTTTCTTCCCCGCCTCTCCCTGGCACTGACATCACTAGTGTGGGCACCCGACTGTGACAGCTTGTGGCTTCACAGCTGGGTGCGCACTGTGCATGCGCGAGTCATGTTGCACCTCCCGAATGGCCGGACAATCTTCTGGGACCTGTGACGAGGGAGGGGGAGGACAACTTCCGCTGGAGTCGCCTAGGCGGGTCCAGTGGAAGTGGGAGCTGGGTACCTGTCAAAACTAGGTACCCGCTCCCCCACCAAAAATGGCACGTCAGGGGGTCAGGAGCCCTTAACCAATTTTGGAGTTCGGTAAAATTACTTAGAACCCCCAAACATTATATATATTTTTCTTTTTTTTTTTTTTTTTTTTCATTTTAAAAGATGTTTATTGATTTTCCAAAACTTACAAACCCCCAAGATTCATTAAAATGGCTTGAGGTTTTAACCAATTCCCGAGGACTGGGGGACTGCACGGTAAAAACCACCCCCTCGCCCATGGATCAAAACTGTCCATGGGTCGAGGGTGAAGGTGACCTGGGCGGATCCGCTGAGGTCGCCTTCAACAGGAGGGGGAGGGAGCAGTGTCCAGGGTCTTCTAACAGGCCGGTAAGCCCTCCACGTTGTACTGAGCGCGTACGTGTCACGCGTGGGTCGACACTTCGGTGTTCGACAGTGTCAGCCCACGGGTGTGATCACTACAGTCACGGTCCCTCTCCGCCCCTTCTTTTGGCTCCGAAGC
>BLSH010249788.1:169400-195639 GCA_018402905.1 Glandirana rugosa
GGACTTCGCTGAACGCCGAAAATTAGTCGCTTGGCTCTCCCCCTTTTGTTCGACCTTCCTCTCCACTCGAGTTTATAAGATTACCCCTTTTCTTTTTGCGCCCTATTTGGGGCGTTTAATCTCCGAAAAATGTCGGTGTGACTCAGGGTCGTGTCCGTTCTACCGCGACCGGGGAGGGCGTGACGTGTGTGTCTCCGTGTTCGTCCTTTGGGTCCTCTTCCCTCTCTCCCTGTTCGTCACTATTTGTTTCGTCGGGCTGTGTTGTCAGCATCCATGCTATTCTCATTTTCATGTGCTTCAGATTCTGATAGTTTCCTTTTTTGTTTTAGTGGGCTGTTGAATTCAGCCTGTGAAGGATCATAATCTGCTTTGTTTATCACTGCTTGTCCCTCTCTCCCTTCTCCTGGGTTTCCTGCTTGTGCCTCTGTGTGTGCAGTGCGGGAGGGGCCAGCGCCATCTTGCCTGTGCTGGGACTCAGTGTGGCTGTAAAAAGCCTCTAATTTGCGGGGTTTATCCCGCGTTTTTCTTTTCCCCATTAGAATATTTGAGCTCACCTCTCCTTCCAGCTTGTTTTCCCCCTCTCGGTTCGCTGATTAAAAGCCGCAAGTCGCTTCAGGGATCCACGGTAGTCAGGAGCTCTGTTACAGTGCGTCCATGCACTCTATATATATTTTTCTAATACCCTAGAGAATAAAATGGCGGCCATTGCAAAACTTTATGTCAAACCGTATTTGCGCAGCGGTCTTACAAGCGTGATTTTTTTTTGAAAAAAAATCTTTTTTTTGAGTTAAAAAATAAGACAACAGTAAAGTTAGGCCAATTTTTTTTCCATATTGTGAAAGATAATGTTACGCCGAGTAAAATGATACCCAACATGTCAAAATTGCGTCCGCTCGCGGAATGGCGACAAACTTTGCAACATAAAAATCTCCATTGGCGACGTTTAAAAAATTCTACAGGTTAGCAGTTTTGAGTTACAGAGGAGGTCTGGTGCTATAATTATTGCTCTTGCTCCAACAATAGTGGCGATACCTCACATGTGTGGTTTGCACACCGTTTTCATATGTGGGCGAGACTTACGTATGCGTTCGCTTCTGCATGCAAGCTCGCAAGGACGGTGTGCTTTAAATTTTTTTTTTTTTTTTAATTATTTATTTTACTTTTTAATTTTTATTTTTACACCGTTCTTTTTTTTGGAAAAAAAAAATTTGATCACTTTTATTCCTAGTACAAGAAATGTAAGCATTCCTTGTAATAGAAAAAAGCATGCCAGGTCCTCCTAAATAGGAGATCTGGGGTCAAAAAGACCTCAGATCTCATATTTACACTTAAATGTTTAAGGCTCCATAACATGGCTGGGCAGAAGCGACTTCACAAGTCACTTCCGCCCAGCCATGTTATGGAGCCGGGTGAACGGCTTCAGCCGCTCACTCGGCTCACGGACACTGGGGGGGATGGATCCGATCATCTCCGTCGCTGCCGGGGGGTCCAGTAGGCGGTGGAGATGACCGGAAAGCGGCGGCAGGGGGGCACCTCTCCCGCCGCTGATAAAAGTGATCTGGCGGCGAATCCGCTGCTAAGACCACTTTTATCAGAGGCGGAATCGCCTGCAGAAAAAATAGATTCTGGGGTTATGGTAGCTATCTGCTACCATAACAACGGTATTCCACTTCAAACTGCCATCGTATTATGACGGCGGGCCGCCTTGAAGTGGTTAAAGCAGAAGTTCCACTTTTGGGTGGAACTCCGCTTAAACACTTGAACTTCCGTACCTCTGTACAGGATGGGAACCTCCATGGCGCAAATCCATCCTGTCGCTCTGGGAGACAGATCACAAGTGGAAGGGGTGGGGGTGGAACATCTCCCTCGCTGCTAAAGGCCGTGCCACCTATAACAGGTACACGCTATCAACCGGCTGTTTGTCACACTTCAATTACTCTTGGCAACCAGTTATGTCTTTACACTACTCCATTCCATGCCAACAGCTTCATACTCCAATGTGTCAAAAAACACTTGTTAACTGTATGTGTGCTGGTTACTTGCATGGACAATGTTTCAATACTTTACTTGGAAAAAATGCAAAAAAATTAACATCTCACAGTCCAATATACATATGCATGATTATTCCTACGTCCCTACTTCTAACTACTACAAATTAGTCTTCCAGAGAAACCCTGTAGATCTGTCACCCCACCAATTCCTGTATACGTTTTCCCTTTAGGCGCTCTGCACTTACGTTTCCGTGCCTTTATACCATTTATTTATTCTATTCTGTTTCCTTTTCCATTAGATCAGTTATACCAAACACGTTGTGCAAATAGCCCCTGACGAAAGGCTTGAACCTGAAACGCGTCTGTGTTCTTAACAGATGATATAGTGACATTCATATATGTCTTCCATTGCTACATGCATATTTTAAATGGATTCATGTGCAATAAATATGTTTTTTCAGACTACATGTATTTGAAAGTGTATTCTGTACCACCACCCTCAAAGTCACAGAAACAAGGGGTTTTTTCTTTTTGCCTATTTCTAACTACAGGCTTGAGTGCAGCAAAGAAGTAGTCCAGCAATTACAGTCCTTCAGAGGCACTCTCGCACAGGTGTAAGTACTTCAGAGGCATACTCCGGTGTTGATGTCTTCAGGGCAAACCCCAAGTGCAGATGACTTTACATCCAGGCAGTGTTGAGTGACAACCTTTTTATCCTCACAAGCTTGCCAGCAGAATACACTGCTCTATCTTGTGAGGGGAAGCCAGCAGACCATTAAGTCCTCCACCTAACCTCAGGTGCTCTAGCTTCACTACCGTCCCCCCAACACCCCAACAGCAGACCAGTGTAAAAAATAAAAGAGGAGCTGGCACACTGGAATCAAGTCCAATCTTCCAGTTTATTGCCGCATGGTTAGGTTAAAGCAATACTAGCTTGTACTGCTTTAACCTAACCACGCGGCAATAAACTGGAAGATTGGACTTGATTCCAGTGTGCCGGCTCATCTTTTATTTTTTACTTTTGATCCTCACAGGTAACATTCTCCACCTCATTACTTTACGGGCCTGGGACCTGATGCTGGTCCTCTCAGCTCTCTCTCTACTGGGGGGCCTCCCCTCTTGCTATCATCAGTTGACAGAGCAGCAGAGGCAAAGATTAAAGGACGTTATTGACTGCATTTTTGGAAGGATCAACAGGTATTTGTTTGCAATTATTGAACAATTCTGGAGACTTTACTTACAAAGAGTTGTTGATAAGATAGAGTCCAGAGATGGCTAACAAAAATGGTGAAAGGTCTGGGGGAAAAACATATAAGGTTTCCCTTACCTGAAATGGCAGTGGGCAGCACCCGAGAGCCAATTGAAAAATCGAAGACACCGCTGGATTCGTGGATAGGTAAGTGTTCTAATATTAAAAGTCAGCAGCTACATTATTTGTAGCTGCTGACTTTTAATTTTTTTCTGACAGAGCCTGGAGCTCCTCTTTAATATGAACAGTCTGGAGGAAAGAAGGGAAAGGGGAGACATGACTGAAACCTTATTCAAGGGGGTGTATAAGGCTCAGGAGGGCAGTTTTTTCAATATGAAACCAAAATCAAGAACACGGGGACATGACCTCAAATTTACTGAAGGAAAGTCTAAAACTAATCTTAGAAAGTGTTAGTTACTGAAAGTGTAGTTGATGCTTGGAATAAACTTCCAGCAGAGGTAGCGAGCCAATCAACAGTAAACTTTAAACATGCTTGGGACAAGCATAGATCTATGTTTCTGTTTCTAAAATGGTATATTTTAATGGTATATTTTACATCAAAAGGGAGCAAAGAAGAGAAGTTCACTTTTGGGGTTTATATACATTTTAGGTGCTGTGTCAAATGTTTAATGATACTGCAATGTTTTACTATTAGCACTGACAAGGCAGAATAATCAATATTTTATTACAAACTTCTGCAGCACATGTGTCAAATACAAGGCCTGTGGGTTGCATTTCATATTGCCCTCACACCTCTCTTGAAGCTGCAGAACCTCCCTTGTCTCTACCCCCAGCTTGTCTCAGCAGTTGGCCGCAGAGAGGGGTATAGAATTCCTCCTACAGATCCTGCACCTCTCTGTACAGCTACAGCGCCCCCTTGTCTCCACATCCTGTGGTCACAGCATTCAGCAGATTCCAGCAGCTGACTCCAGCCTGCCTCTTTACCCCCAGCTTTTTCCCAGCAGCAGCGCAAGGTAAGAGAGGGTGAGGGCTCTTGACATGTGATGTAATGAGGGGTGAAGTACTCTGGACAGCTGCTTATAATTACAGGCGGTCCCCTAGTTATTAACATCCGACTTACAAACGATTCCTACTTACAAACGGAGGGAGACAACAGGAAGTGAGAGGGAATCTACCCCTAGGAAGAAAAATTCACTCCTGTAAGAGTTATTACGGGAAAAAGGTGTCTCCACTGAAGCTTTATCACAAATCCTTGTTTCCACAACAACCCAAAATTTTCAAAATCCAATTATCATTGGGACAGGAAGCGAGGTGAAATCTTCTGAACAGAAACATAGACAGCAAAACAAACATTACAGGGGTGTTAACCTTTCCCTATGCTATCCTAAAAGCTTAAAAATTATTTTTTTGGCTGAAGCTACACTTAAAAAATGTACCTGTTCTGACTTACAAACAAATTCAACTTAAAGTGGTAGTAAACCCTCCTATCATTTTTAGACAAGGAAGCTGCCATCTTGGCCTCTGTTTAATCTACAACTGCCATGATGCTGCACATGTGATCAGCTATGACACCAGCCATTGGATGGTTTGACAGTTTGGTTTAGAGCACAACCAATGGGAGTGTTACATTTCCGGCACGTGCCGGAAATGTGACTGGTTTTTAACCTGTTAAATGCATGGGTTTACTACCGCTTTAAGAACAAATCTACAGTCCCTATCTTGTTTGTAACCCGGAGACTGCCTGTACAGTGAGAGTAATACAGATCTATGCCAGTTGAAAAGGAGGGTCGCACACCGCTTATATCATCCACAAGAAGGTTTATTGGAGACTGCTCTGACAGAACACCATGGCAGAACAATGTTCTGTTGAAGCAGTCTCCAATAAAGTTTCTTGTGGATGATACAAACGGTGCGTGACCCTCCTTTTCAGACTTGCATCATCTGCTAAAGGGGTGTGAGTGGGCTCTGTGCCTGTCTGCACCTGCGCTCTACAGCTTATGTCTTAGGTTATTACCAAAACCAGTAATTATCCAATGCATTGGTAATTATTCAAATGTGATAAAAAGAAGATGCATTTATATAGTCTTATATATACAACTGGCCTTTTGAGTGCAACCATAATGCTAAGGCGGCCCATAATGAAATTGATTTTGACACCTGTGTCCTACTATATTTTTCCAGGCTTCCGCATAACTGTGATTTGTTCTGACTGACCACACCTTTTAACCTCCCTCTTTGGAAGTAAAGCTTCACTCGTGTGTTGGTACTTTAATACTCCAATCATGTACAAGCATGACAGGCATCTAACTTCATCACTGCGGCCAATAAATGATTCCTAAATTAATTTAACAATGTGCACATGGCATAATCAACTTGAAATATGTGAGTACATGGCAGAATAGTGTTTGTACCATAGAGAGCAAACAGTATTCCATTCTTCAGTTTTCTCTAAAACAAAATCTTTCAGCTGTAGGAAAGCGGATGAAAGATAACTCATGAAGCCAATTTAGTATTTTTGTCTGTTAATGAGGGCCAATATATACTATTATAATATATACAGTATTATACTTGTGTATATATTGTATTATACTATATAGTATAAACTGAATGCACACGAGCACACACACACGTACACATTTAACAAAAACTCATATTTCCAGTGGAATAGAATCTCTTTTCTCTATACATTTCACTGACACTGTGACTCTTCTTGGATTATAGCTCAAAGAAAGGGAAAAACAATTATATAAACTGGGACAGTCTATATATGGTGAGTTATGACATTGCAGTGTTCTTGAGGAAGGTTATCCATTCAATTCGAGGCTAGTTATTTCAAAAGAATCACTTATTGGCTCCAAAGGGATTAGTCAACCGGAAAGAATTATTTGTTGCTTCAGCTAAATGTGCCTTCTGACTTGTACAAGACCATTTTGTGCTAAAATTTACAAATATAAGCTTAGTTATCAATTCAAAATGTAGGCTTATTCTAACTAGGAAGCGTAATTCTTTTTTCTGACTTAAGAATACATTTTTACATGTATTTTTTTTTTTTTATGTAACTGATTGATAGAATTCAGTGGGTTAATGCATGACATAATAATGTTTGAAGGAATTTAGAAAAATTCTAACATATAATTATATGTTCATCTATTAGACCAGCTTCACGCCTTTGCATGCACAGTCCTGCACCATATGCATACTTCAATGCATTACTGGTAACACATAGCTCAAACACAATAAAGCAACTCACTTGCATTGCAGCGCATCACAAAACACTGTCATGAACTACCATTAAAAAAAAGCATAGGTGTGTTCTTTAACATGTTAATGCATCGGCAGTCCATTCAAAATAAATAGGTTTCCTATTCAAAGCATGTTAGTGCACATTCATTAATGCAGTAAAGGATGTGACTGGGTCCTTAAAGTGCTCTTTTTCTTGATAGAAGTTGCCAGTGTTGACCTTCTACTGAAACATTCCGCTTGTCTGGGTTATAACCCCCCTTACTCTATTCAAAATGTTTTAAAAATCAAAGTTTTGCCTATAGTTCTACTTTAAAACTGTCCTTGAGGGCTCTCATTAAACAAAATCATTGTATAGCTAGTGGCAGTTAATCACATTCAGCTAGACTTTTTCTGTTTTTCTGTATAAAACATTTTGTAGTTTCTCCGAGCCACCTTTTGCGTGTCAGGAAGGTACCTTAACATTTTTATCTACACATGTAAAATAGATACATTAATCCAATCACCACTCAATGTCTAGTTGTTGATTGTCCAAAAAACAGGATGTAAGGTGTCAAAGTTGTGTAGCCACCCTGTTTTAGTTACATAGTCCCATCATTGGTCTCAGAAAGCTTGCAAAATGTTAAAATCTAAATATACATGGCTATTAAATTATAAAATTGTAGTATATGTGGAAGTTACTTGGTGTCGCAGACCCTCACCCTTGTTCAGGGATGTTTATTTCAATTGCAAGATAACAATGGGGGGATAAAATGGGTGCACAAGATGGTATTAGGGAGACAAAATGACCTTTCAACAAATGTATGGTCCAACATAAGAAGGAACATTTTACAAGTCACAATTCAGCAGTCTTCCTACATCCTAAGTAACATTCTTTTTAGGACAGTGAGGTGCACCTTTTGGACAGAGGCCAATTGGTTTTCAAGAAACAAAAATGAGGCTATATGAAACTGCATCAGTCATCCCTGAACAGGGGTGAAGGCAGGGGCGTACATACAGAGGTCACAGGGGTTGCAATTGCGACCAGGCCCCATCCTCTAAGGGGTTCGTATGGCACCCTGTACACTTGAATAGGAGGGGCATCATATAGGGGAACCAACCCCTCCATACAACAGCTGAAGGAGGAAAGTGGAGGGGATTGGTTCCTCTACATGCCATCCCGCCAACACCGCTATCCACCGGCTGCTTTGATCGGGCTCCTGTGTACTTCCCCAACTCCCCTCATCCCTGCAGCGATGCTGGGTTCCCCCTTTCCCTCTCTCGCTGGCTGCTGTGAGGGATGCTTTCAGGATGGAGGGCAGGGAAGGGGCTGGTAAATGTGTCATTTACCGGCCCCTTCCTTGTCTTAATGAATAGAGTCAATCATCTGTACCGATCACTGACTTTGTTCATTCATAACTGAGGCGTGGGAAACTGTGTTTACTATGCTTCAGTTGATGAATGAAGGGGAAGCTCTGTACAGAGTTATTCCTGTCCATTCATTCTGTAAAGCTGAGGCTGCAGAGATGGAGATTGAGGGCTGTGTCCTCAATCTTCTTTCTCTGTCTCAAAGTTGAAACATCAGAGGTCTGTTTAGACCCCTGATATGACACCAAACCCCTTCAATATGGCTCCTAAAAGAATTGTAAAAAATAATAAAAATAAAATTGTAACTACTAAATAAATAAAATAAAATGGTAAAAAAAAACAAAATAACAAAAATAATAAACCTAATGACTCCATAGGCGGAACTACCAGGTTCGCAAAGGTCGCACTTGCAACCAGGCCCTGGCACTCTGCCATCGTAGGGGGGGGTCAGGGGTGTATTTTATGGTTTCTTGCACCAGGACCCTAAAGATTCTAGTTACACCTCTAGTTTAAGGCCTTCAAAAACATCTGTCTTCCACACATAATGCTGTTTTAACATCTCTACCCTGGCGATTTGACTATTCACACCTTTAGCCATGTAAATCAAGGAATTAACACCTATACAAACTTCCTAATACCAAAAATGGAATTATGTAACAATTTTGGTACAACGCAGTGCACTACAACATGCACACAGACTTCACATCTGTGTGATGTGCTATAGAGGAAACACTACAGGATGCATTTCTTGATACTGTAGAGTATATGTGCACTGAGCCCCATTCATTCCACCATGCACATATATGCATGCATAAGTGTGAAGTGAGTCTAAATGAACACACTTGCTCCAGGTTAGTGACCCACTAAGCCATGAAGTGTGGATTTTAATAATAGCCCTGAAACCTTTAACCACTTACGCACCAGTCACCATTGTTATATGTCAGTACTTTGATGTGGAATACCATCGTTATGTTAGCAGATAGCTGCCATAACCCCGGTATTTCAGATAAAAGTGGTCTCTGCGGCAGATTCACCTCAAGATCAGTTTTATTGGCAGCAAGAGAGGTGCCCCCTCCTCCTGCTGAGTCCCGTCCTCTCCGCCACTTACCTAAGCTGTCGGTAGCAGCGGAGATAATCCAATCCTTCTTCCTCACAGGCCTGGAGTCGAGTGACGTAAAGGTGGCCCCCACCTGACTCCATACTATTGGATGACGGGAGCGACGTCAAATGTTACTTCCACCCAATTGTCTTAAAGGGGAATTTTTTTAAAGACTTTTTTTATTGCATTTAAGTGTAAATGGGAGATCGGAGGTCTTTTTGACCCCAAATCTCACATTAAAGAGGTCCTGTCATGTTTTTTTTTCTATTACAAGGGATGTTTACATTCCTTAAATTATACAATTTAAAAGTGAGCCAAAAAAAATGTAATGGACAGTGTAAAAATAAGAAATAAAAAGGAAAATAAATAAGAAAAAAAAAATGTAAAGCTCCCCATCCCCAGAAGTGAACGCATACATAAGTTGAGCCCACGTATGTAAACGGTGTTCAAACCATACATGTGAGATCATTACAGCAAGAGCAATATTTCTAGCACTAGTCCTCCTCTCTAACTCAAAACTGGTAAACTTTAGACATTTTTAAACGTTGCAGATGGAGATTTTTGAGTGCCAACATTTGTCGTCATTCCACGAGCAGACAAAATTTTGAAGCATCACATGTTGGGTATCAATTTATTCGGTGTAACATTATCTTTAACAATATAGAAAAAAATGGGCTAACTTTAATGCCTTATTTTTTAATTCAAAAAAGTGTATTTTTTCCCCCAAAAAATTGTGCTTGTAAGACCTCTGCTCAAAGACTGTGTGACAAAGTATTGCAATGACCACCATTTTATTCTCTAGGGTGTCTGAAAAAAATGTATATACTGTTTGGGGGTTCTAAGTAATTTTCTAGCGGAAAAAAAAAATGTTTAACTTGTAAACAAAAAGAGGCTCGGTCCTTAAGTGGTTAAAGCCAACAGCAGCATCCATATCTCTATACTGATGGATTCTCTTTTAAGCCAGACAGCCACCTCAACTAACCCTATAATGACGTAAAGGTACTTAAGTTATGAGGTGATTGGTGAAATGTCTCTAGGGTGTTAAAACATTATGGCATTTAAACAACCACTGCTAATTAGAAGTGCCTGTTTAACATTGTCAGCCCTGTCAACACAATACCTGCATTCCTGATAAACAATCATGGAACAGTAAGTTGAAAAATATGGTCAGCTTGAGGCAGGCAAGTTAAATTGGCTGAGTAAATGCAGTCACTTTCTATTAGGAATGAAATTATTTCACCAGCGACATTCATTTGCTTTACAATTATGAACTTACCTTTGTGCATCAATTTGCCTTTGTGACATTATTGAAATTTAAATGATCGTAATTTATCATGACGTTTTTGTCGATCTTTGTTGACTTGTCTAATGCTGTTGCAGCATGGAATAGGAGCTTGCCTGTGGCATGAACTGTACCTGTAAGGATTTCATGTTAAATGTATGTACACTTCAGATATGTTTTGGAGATGTCTTAGTTTGCACATTGCAGTGCATTAAGACGGTCAAATATGTCAACATTGCTATCCGTATATGCTCTTCTAAAGTTCAAGTCACCAGCTATCAACTGTAAGGAGAATGAAATCAGTGTTTTATGTAACAGAGTATCAATGCTTGGTGGTATCAACTTTTGGTAGTACCAACAGATGGCAGTTGGGTGTTCCAATGTGTGATGATTGCATTTAAAAGTACAATTGGTTTCCCTGTGCTTATCAATGTCTTTACAAAAGGGAGGGAAATGTGATTTCTCTACCCCACAATTCCCCCACCCCACCCACATGTAAAATCTGTCTGATTAGCAATGATAAGGAACTGGGAACTAGATGATTATTACTGACCACAGTCAATCCTCCTTGCATCCCTAAGAATCTGGAGACAATGCCGATTCCAGGAGGGGACACGTCTCTCATCATTTTACTGTATGCCATAATGTACCTACTTGAAGAGGAGCTCAAGTCTCCCCCCAAAAAATTAGCAGCTGCTGACTTTTAACATAAGGACACCTACTTGTCCAAGGATCTAGTGATGTCGGCACCTGAGCCGATTGTTCAATCTTCACTATGGGAAACTGGCAGTGAAGGCTTCACAGATGATTTCCTACTGTGCGAGTCATGCTGTGCTTTCTGAATGGTCCCGCCTTCTTCTGGGACCTGTGTGTCCCCCAGAAGGCAGTGGGGGGAAGGAGGAGGGGTTGGACATACTAGTAGATCACTGCGGTGATCTTACCCGGAAGTGTCAAAACCAGGTACATGCTCCCCTCCAAAAAGTGCCAAATGTATCAGTGGAGGGGGGGAGGGTGCAAACAAGCGGAGCTTCCCCTTTTGGGTGGAGCCCTGCTTTAAAGCATAACTATATCTGAGAATCACAAACTAAAAATGCTCTTTAATTCATTTTGATATTCAAAGCAAACTCTGATTGTAAAGTCTTTTTTTTTTTGTTAAAAATAATAAACATGTTATACTTACCTGCCCTGTGCAGTGGATTTGCACATAAAAGCCCAAATCCTCCTCTTCTCAGATCCCTCTTCGGCTCTCCTGGCCCCTCCCTCCTGATGAGTGCCCCCCAAAGCAAGCAGCCTGCTATGAGGGGACCCGAGCTGAGCCATGAATAAGCTCAGGGGGGGCGAAGTAAAACACGTTGGAGCTTGGCCTGGTTGGAGTCCAGGCTGAGGTTACCACGCTATTCACCTCTCTAGGACATCTTGGATGTGCGAAATCCAGTGACTACCCCTTTCTCCTTTGTACAGAATTACCAGGATGTTTCGGTTTAAGAAGTTCTTTTTTCATCTGCAATGGATTTTCCATGACCAATTATAATTTGATTTGTTTGTATGGACTATAACCTAGATCTACTGTACTTTGCTTGAATCATGTCTGTGCACCCTAGTCTTCTCTTGACCCTTGATATCGCCAAATATCATTTGATGTGATCTCAAGGGAGGAAGGTAGGCTTTCCAATCAGATGGCATCATGTACTTTGTGACTTAAGTAAGGTCAAGGAATGTGCTTTAACAATTCTTCAAAGTCAACCATATTATCCTCTTCACTATCAAGGGAGACAAAGACAAGTTCTAGCCCTTCTCTATCAAAGCAAAAGGCCCCCACACACATTTCCTTTTTTTCTCACTTGCTTCATAGCTTCCCCACTTCACACTATTCTTCTGCTGCATATGCTGAAATATACAGCATTTAGAATATTTATAAATTATATATTTGTGTATATATATATATATATATATATATATATATATATATATATAACGATTACAAGACAATTTCATTGTACAATTTATTGAAGCCTCAACTAGGAATTATGTTCTGCTGGACCTGTTAATTTCAAACATTTTGGATAGGGTTGAGCGAACCCGGACTGTAAAATTCGGGTCCGAAGTAACAACTTCTGCTGCATTAGGGCCAGGTTCCTGTTGGTGCTCTGAGGGAGAGATTATCGTTCTAAAAACAACTACTACTGCATTAGGGCCAGGTTCCTGTTGGTGCTCTGAGGGAGAGATGAACGTTCTAAAAACAATTACTAGTGCATTAGGACCAGGTTCCTGTTGGTGCTCTGAGGGACAGTTTATTGTTCTAAAAAACAACTACTGCAATAGGGCGAGGTTCCTGTTTGTGCTCTGGGGGAGAGATTATCATTCTAAAAACAACTACAACTGCATTAGGGCCAGGTTCCTGTTGGTGCTCTGAGGGACAGTTTATCGTTCTAAAAACAACTACAACTGCATTGGGGCCAGGTTCCTGTTGGTGCTTTGAGGGAGCGTTTATTGTTCTAAAAACAACTACAACTGCATTAGGGCCAGGTTCCTGTTGGTGCTCTGAGGGACAGTTTATCGTTCTAAAAACAACTACAACTGCATTAGGGCCAGGTTCCTGTTTGTGCTCTGAGGGAGAGATTATTGTTCTAAAAACAACAACTACTGCAATAGGGCCAGGTTCCTGTTGGTGCTCTGAGGGAGAGATGAACGTTCTAAAAACAATTACTAGTGCATTAGGACCAGGTTCCTGTTGGTGCTCTGAGGGAGAGATTATCGTTCTAAAAACAACTACTACTGCATTAGGGCCAGGTTCCTGTTGGTGCTCTGAGGGAGAGATGAACGTTCTAAAAACAATTACTAGTGCATTAGGACCAGGTTCCTGTTGGTGCTCTGAGGGACAGTTTATTGTTCTAAAAAACAACTACTGCAATAGGGCGAGGTTCCTGTTTGTGCTCTGGGGGAGAGATTATCATCCTAAAAACAACTACTACTGCATTAGGGCCAGGTTCCTGTTGGTGCTCTGAGGGACAGTTTATCGTTCTAAAAACAACTACAACTGCATTAGGGCCAGGTTCCTGTTTGTGCTCTGAGGGAGAGATTATTGTTCTAAAAACAACAACTACTGCAATAGGGCCAGGTTCCTGTTGGTGCTCTGAGGGTGAGATTATCATTCTAAAAACAACTACTACTGCATTAGGACCAGGTTCCTGTTGGTGCTCTGAGGGACAGTTTATCGTTCTAAAAAACAACTACTGCAATAGGGCGAGGTTCCTGTTTGTGCTCTGGGGGAGAGATTATCATCCTAAAAACAACTACTACTGCATTAGGACCAGGTTCCTGTTGGTGCTCTGAGGGACAGTTTATCGTTCTAAAAACAACTACAACTGCTTAGGGCCAGGTTCCTGTTGGTGCTTTGAGGGAGAGTTTATCGTTCTAAAAACAACTACAACTGCATTAGGGCCAGGTTCCTGTTTGTGCTCTGAGGGAGAGATTATCATTTTAAAAACAACTACTACTGCAATAGGGCCAGGTCCCTGTTTGTGCTCTGAGGGTGAGATTATCGCTCTAAAAACAACTACTACTGCATTAGGGCCAGGTTCCTGTTGGTGCTCTGAGGTACAGTTTATCGTTCTAAAAATAAGTACAACTGCATTAGGGCCAGATTCCTGTTGGTGCTTTGAGAGAGAGTTTATCATTCTAAAAAAAAAAACTACAACTGCATTAGGGCCAGGTTCCTGTTTGGGCTCTGAGGGAGAGATTATCGTTCTAAAAACAACTGATACTGCATTAGGGCCAGGTTCCTGTTGGTGTTCTGAGGGACAGATTATCATTCTAAAAACAACTACAACTGCATTAGGGCCAGGTTCCTGTTGGTGCTTTGAGGGAGAGTTTATCATTCTAAAAACAACTACAACTGCATTAGGGCCAGGTTCCTGTTGTGCTCTGAGGGAGAGATCATCGTTCTAAAAACAACTACTACTGCATTAGGGACAGGTTCCTGTTGGTGCTCTGAGGGACAGTTTATCGTTCTAAAAACAACTACAACTGCATTAGGGCCAGGTTCCTGTTTGTGCTCTGAGGGACAGTTTATCGTTCTAAAAACAACTACAACTGCATTAGGGCCAGGTTCTTGTTGGTGCTTTGAGGGAGAGTTTATAGTTCGAAAGACAACTACTACTGCATTAGGGCCAGGTTCCTGTGGGTGCTCTGAGGGAGAGATTATCGTTCTAAAAACAACTACTACTGCATTAGGGCCATGTTCCTGTTGGTGCTCTGAGGGACAGTTTATCATTCTAAAAACAACTACTACTGCATTAGGGCCAGGTTCCTGTTGGTGCTCTGAGGGAGAGATTATCATTCTAAAAACAACTACTACTGCAATAGGGCCAGATTCCTGTTGGTGCTCTGAGGGAGTGTTTATCGTTATAAAGCCATCTCCTACTGCATTAGGGAGAGGTTCCTGTTTGTGATCTAAAGGAGAGATTATCGTTCTAAAAACAACTACAACTGCATTAGGGCCAGGTTCCTGTTGGCGCTTTGAGGGAGAGTTTATCATTCTAAAAACAACTACTACTGCATTAGGGCCAGGTTCCCGTTGGTGCTTTGAGGGAGAGAATATTGTTCTAAAAACAACTACTACTGCAATAGGGCCAGGTTCCTGTTGCTGCTCTGAGGGAGAATTTATTGTTATAAAGCCATCTCCTACTGCATTAGGTAGAGGTTCCTGTTTGTGCTCTGAGGGAGAGATTATCGTTCTAAAAACAACTACTACTGCATTAGGGCCAGGTTCCTGTTGGTGCTCTGAGGGACAATTTATCGTTTTAAAAACAACTACAATGGCATTGGGGCCAGTTTCCTATTTGTGCTCTGAGGAACAGTTTATCGTTATAAAAACAACTACAACTGCATTAGGGCCAGGTTCCTGTTGGTGCTTTGAGGGAGAGTTTATCATTCTAAAAACAACTACTACTGCATTAGGGCCAGTTTCCTGTTGGTGACTTGAGGGAGAGTTTATTGTTCTAAAAACAACTTCTGCTGCATTAGGGCCAGGTTCCTGTTGGTGCTCTGAGGGAGAGTTTATCGTTCTAAAAACAACTACTACTGCATTAGGGCCAGGTTCTGGTTGGTGCTCTGAGGGAGAGTCTATGGTTCTAAAAACAACTACTATTGCATTAGGGCCTTGTTCCTGTTGGTGCTCTGAGGGAGAGTTTATTGTTCTAGAAACAACTACTACTGCAATAGAGCCAGGTTCCTGTTGGTGCTCTGAGGGAGAGTTTATCATTATAAAGCCATCTCCTACTGCATTAGGGAGAGGTTCCTGTTGATACTGTGAGGGGGAGATTATTGTTCTAAAATCATCTCATACTGCAGTAGGGACAGTTTCCTGTCGGTGCTGTGAAAGACAGATTATCATTCTAAAATCATCTCATAATGGTGTAGGGAGAGGTCCCTGCTGCTGCTGTGAGCGGTGCATTTCTTGCACAAAAATAAAAAGTGCATCTACAATTTTCTTTTTTTTAAAAAAATAAGAATAATAATTTATTATTCTTTTTTGTATTAATAAATAGTGCTACACAGTACATTTGTGTCCAGAATGAGGAGAGCGTCAAATAAGGGACGTGGTGGTGGTCGTGGTGTTGCTGGTGCTGCTGTTGTTGGTGGTGTTGCTGAAGCTCCTGTTGCAAGGAGCGGACGTGGTCAATCTGTGCCAGCTACACGCACAAGTGAAACACCTTCCTCAGGTAGCCGACAGAACCTTCAACGTTATATGGTAGGCCCGAATGCCGCTCAATGAATGGTGAGGCCAGAACAAGTACAGGCGATAGTAGATTGGGTGGTTGACAATGCCTCCAGTTCCTTCACATTGTCTCCCACCCGGTCCCTTGATGAAAGCTCAGAGTTGGCACCTGAACCCCATGGCCATCTGTCTTTCACCTCAGCCCCTTGTAAATCAGCCAAGCAGTCTGAGCCCCAAGTCATGCAGCAGTCTCTTATGCTTTTTGATGACTCTGCTGATGTGCTTTCCGTGGGCCATCCACATAGCCATGGCCCAGAAGTGGAAGACATTGAGTGCACTGATGCCCAACCACTTCTGGTTCAGGATGAGGACATGGAAACACCAGCGCAGCACATTTCTGATGATGACGAAACACAGGTGCCAACTGCTGCGGCTTTCCTCAGTGTGCAGACTGACAAGGAGGGCAGTGGTGAAGGGTGGGTGGAGGATGATGTGGAGGATGATGAGGTCCTAGACCCCACATGGAATGAAGGTCATGCGAGAGACGTGTGCAGTTTGGAGGAAGAGGTGGTGGTCGCACAGAGGCACCAGCACAGCAAAAGAGGAAGCAGGTTCCAAAAGCGGAGCGAGCATCCCCTAGACCAGTGTTTTTCAACTCCAGTCCTCAAGGCACACCAACAGGTCATGTTTTCAGGATTTCCTTCAGATGAAACAGCTGTGGTAATTACTAAGGCAGTGAAACTGATCAAATCACCTGTGCAAACTCATGGTAATCCTGAAAACATGACCTGTTGGTGTGCCTCAAGGACTGGAGTTGAAAAACACTGCCCTAGACAGTAGGCCTGCTACTACCCACCGCACCCAGGGACCTAGCACACCAAAGGCAGCTCAAAGGCATTCCCCGGCGTGGCAGTTCTTCAGACAATGTGCTGACTACAAGACACAAGTGGTTTGCACACTATGCAATGAGAGGCTAAAGCAAGGCACACAAGTTCTAAACCTGAGTACAACCTCCATGACCAGGCATCTAAATGCAAAGCACTTGCTGCAGTGGAATAAGTACCTCAAAATCCAAGAAAGGCCTCGGCCTCCTCCTGCTTCTTCTTGTGCTGCTGCCTCGGCCTCTTCCTCCACCTCTACAGTGCCAGTGTCACCTGCCACCCAGCAAACAGACAATGTGACAGCAACGCCACCATGTCCGCCACCGTCCCCAAGAATTTCCACACGGTCCCATGGAAGCTTACAGCTCTCCATCTCCCAAACACTGGAGAGAAAGAGGAAGTACCCCCCTACCCACCCGCGATCCCTGGCCCTGAATGCCAGCATTTCAAAATTCCTGGCCTTTGAAATGCTGTCATTCCGTCTGGTGGACACGGACAGTTTTAAAAACCTGATGGCGGTCGCTGTCCCACAGTACGTGGTACCCAGCCGCCACTACTTTTCCAGGTGAGCCATCCCTTCCCTGCACAAACAAGTCGGGGACGAGATCAAGTGTGCACTGCGCAACGCCATCTGTGGCAAGGTCCACATAACCACTGATACATGGACCAGTAAGCACGGGCAGGGACGCTATATCTCGCTAACTGCACACTGGGCAAATGTAGTGGCGGGTGGGCTTGAGGCGGCTAGCCGTTTGGCGCATGTCCTACCGCCACCCAGGATTGCAGGGCATTTCTCTTTGCCTCCTGTTGCCTCCTCCTCCTACTGCCCTTCCTCCTCCTCCTCTACCACCTCCTCATCCGCTTAGCGTAACACCTTCACCACCAACTTCAGCACATCCAGGGGTAAACGACAGCAGGCTGTTTTAAAACTGATATGTTTGCGGGATAAACCCCACACTGCACAGGAGCTGTGGACGGGCATTGAACAACAGAACGATGAGTGGTTGTTGCCACTGAGCCTCAAACCCAGCCTGGTGGCGTGCGATAATGGGCAAAATCTCGTAGCAGCTCTGGGCCTAGCTGGTTTGACGCACATCCCTTGCCTGGCGCATGTGCTGAATTTGGTGGTGCAGAAATTTCGAAAAAACTACATGGATATGTCAGAGCTGCTGCAGAAAGTGTGGGCCATCTGTGCATGCTTTCAGCGTTCTCACCCTGCTGCTGCTCACCTGTCTGCGCTGCAGTGGAACTTCAGCCTTCCCGCTCACCGCCTCATATGCGACGTGCCCATAGGGTGGAACTCCACCTTGCACATGCTGGAGAGACTGTGCGAGCAGCAGCAGGCAATAGTGGAGTTTCAGCTGCAGCACGCACGGGTCAGTCGCTCTGCGGAACAGCACCACTTCAACACCAACGAGTGGGCCTCCATGCGAGACCTGTGTACCATATTGCAGTGTTTCCAGTACTCCACCAACATGGCGAGTGGCGATGACGCTGTTCTCAGCGTTACTATCCCACTTCTATGTCTCCTTGAAAAAACATTTCGGGCGAAGATGGAAGAGGATGTGGTACAGGAGGAGGAGGAAGAGGGGTCTTTTACACGATTATCAGGCCAGTCTTTCACAAGTGGCTCGGAGGGTGGGTTCCTGCAACAGCATAGGCCAGGTAAAACATTTTCAAGCCAGGGCACAGTTCTGGAGGATGATGAGGAGGAGGAGGAGGAACCGTGTTCACAGCAGGGTGGCACCCAACGCAGCTCCTGGGCATCACTGGAGCATGGCTGGGGGCATACGGAGGACACAGATGATACACCTCCCACGGAGGACAGCTTGTCTTTGCCTCTGGGCAGCCTGGCGCACATGAGCGACTACATGCTGCAGTTCCTGCTCAACGACAGCTGAGTTGCCCACATTTTAACTTGTGCTGATTACTGGGTGGCCACCCTGCTGGATCCCCGGTAAAAGGACAATGTGCCATCCTTAATTCCCTCACTGGAGCGTGATCGGAAGATGCTCGACTACAAGCGCACTCTGGTTGACGCGCTGCTGAGGGCATTCCCAAATGACACCGGGGGCTCAGTGGAAGCACAAGGCGAAGGCAGAGGAGGAGGAAGAGGTCACCAACGCAGCTGTGGCACCACCAGCACCTCAGAAGGCAGGGTTAGCATGGCCAAAATGTGGAAAAGCTTTGTCAGCAGCACGCCACAACAAACAGCACCACCAGCTGATAGGCAACATCTTAGCAGGAGGCAGCATTTCAGCAACATGGTGGAACAGTATGTGTTCACACGCCTACACGTACTGACTGATGGGTCTGCCCCATTCAACTTCTGGGTCTCCAAATTGGTCACATGGCCTGAGCTTGCCCTTTATGCCTTGGAGGTGCTGGCCTGCCCTGCAGCCAGTGTATTGTCTGAACGTGTGTTTAGTACTGCAGGGGGCGTTATCACAGACAGGCGCAGCCGCCTGTCCACAGCCAACGTGGACAAGCTAACCTGTATTAAAATGAACCAGGCATGGATCCCACAAGACTTGTCTGTACCTTGTGCAGAATAGACATTTAGAGCGGCCTCACACAGCCATTGGTATCCTTTTTTTTTATTTGAATATGTCTCAATATTTTGGGGGCTAACCCAATTCTAAAAAAATACCAAACAAACAAAAAACAGTGTTGTCTACCTCCTCCTTGTTGGCTACCTCCTCCTCCTCCACCACCGCCACTTCCGCCTACACTGCCACGGTCACGGCCTAGTCAACCTCTAGGCTCCTACTCCACATCCACCTCCTCCTCCCATTTTTTTTTTTTTAGTTGATTTTAAGTTATTTCCTTATCCACATTTGTTTGCAGAGCACTTGTTCAACTCTTACCCCCATTGTGCTTCCTTTTGCAGCCTTTTAGCCCTTTCCATGACCTTTTTACAGCCATTTTTGTGCCCAAAAGTTCGGGTCACCGTTGACTTCAATGGGGTTCGGTGTCCGGGGTCAAGTTCAGATCGAGTACGGTACCAAACACGAACGGTTTCACGAGGTTCAGCCGAACCCGACAAACTCAAACATCCAGGTGTCGGCTCAACTCTAATTTTGGAGTGTATGACTAATGTTCAAATAAAAAGTAAATCTGGTAGCAGTGACCATAGCATTTCCATTAATGTTGGCTGTAAACAACAAGCACATACTGGAAAGATAAAAAGAGCAAATTTTCAAAGACTGAGGGCTGCTCTCCAAGATTTAGACTGGAGGGTAATGTTGTAAATAAAGAACACAGAACAAAAATGGGAATGCTTCAAATCGGCTGTATGTAAACACACTAAAGTTACAAATATAGGCAATAAGTTTAACCACTTCCCGACCCCTTTGTGTACATTTACTGTGACAGTGTGGCGCGTTATCGCGAAACCATTTATAAACGTCGATTCACGGTGCCAGCGCTCTCCGCGAGCGTGCCCACAGGTTGGGCAGACTCTATGTCCGCCAGCGACCCGCGATCGCCTGTTACAGAGGAAGAATGGGGAACTGCCAGTGTAAACACAAATTTGTTTGTAAGTCGGAACAAGTCCATTTTTTAAGTGTTGCTCCAGCCAAAAAAATGAATTTTAAGCTTTTTGAATAGCATAGGGAAGGGGTAACACCCCTGTAATGATTGTTTTGCTGTCTGTGTTTCTGTTCAGAAGATTTCACCTCACTTCCTGTCCCATTGATAATTGGATTTTGAAAATTTTGGGTTGTTGTGGAAGTGATAAAGCTTCAGTGGAGACACCTTTCTCCCATGTCCCATTACATGAGTGAATTTCCCTTCCTAGGGGTAGATTTCCTCTCACTTCCTGTTGTCTCCCTCCGTTTGTAAGTAGGAATCGTTTGTAAGTCGGATGTTTGTAACTAGGGGACCGCCTGTATATATAAAGTGCAAAGGAATGACACAGTTGGACAGAAAGCCAGGCCAACCATACCAGGACCCCTAGAGGCAGGTGGAAATATACAGACCTTCAGAAAGAGCCATCTACTCATGCTGTAACCTTACAGCAGTAAGGTGAGAGGCTTCAGAGCACCTAGGTGTCACAGCAGACAGAAAGACACCAGTCACCTATTCACTGCCTTAAAAAATGAAGGAATTTATCATTGTTCTGAAATTTATATAGCGGGTTATTGTTTGATTTTTATTATTCTTTATTTAGTAATTACTTTTCTTATGGACTTTTATATGTTGGTCATTTCTGTTTATGTCATGCATACACCAGTCACAATATTTTGTTATATGTATGCTAATCTTCTGTTAAGCATACACCTATCTGTTATATTCACTTATCTATACTTAAAATTTATATTTATGTTGGCACTTAACAGCCCAGCACCATAACTATATTTATATTACATCTCATTAGCCATGGATGAGCTAACCAGTACCTGCGGCAGTTAGCTAATACACCCCATCTCAAGTGATAGCGCGGGAACACCATTGTATTTTGGGAAAGCGGCAAACAAACCTAGCCCCCTTATTCCCCTCACCCAGGGGAGGGCTGGCAGCCTTAGGCCTGGGGGGCAAGTCCAGTCAAGTGGCCCATTGAACCACCAAATCAGCTCACCATCCATGCCCATCTGGTTTTATAATGGATATTGATCTTATAAAGCAAGACAAATATGATACAATGTGGTAACATAATTTAATGTTAATAGCAACAATGGAGGTTTAACAAAAATAATGCATCAATACAGCCTCACCAATGCCGATCAATGCAGCCTGATCAGTGCCCATCAGTGCAGCCTCATCAGTGCTCTGCAGCCTCATCAGTGCAGCCTGATCAGCGCCCATCAATGCAGCCTCAGTGCCCATCAGCTTAGCCTCACCAGTGTTTATCAATGCAGCCTCACCAGTAAACATCAGCTAATCCTCATCAGTTCCCATCAATGCAGCCTGATCAATGCCCATCAATGCAGCCTCACCAGTGTCCATTCAATACAGCCTGCAATGCAGAGAAAGGAGAGCCACCGGATTACCAGGCGCGGACACTGTCATATGAAGTCCTGCCTTCTGGACCGGCTCCTATAATAGACATCATCCATGGTAGGGCCGGCCCTGGGTGCCCCCCCTGCTTGCAGTTAATTGGCGGCCGCGCCCCTGGTCTCTACTGACTCCACAAAAAGAAAATATTGACAGCGGGCAATGGCCGCCGGCCATTTCAAATGTAAGTTGAGGAGGCCTCGGAGGCAATTTCCACCCTGCCCCCTGGCCCTGCCCTCACCCACCCCCATCGTTAGATTGATTCATCGCCTGCTCTCTCACCCATCACCCACCAGGCCACCCACCAGCCCCACACTTACCCTATTCATGTTGCGGCTTCCCCTGCATAACCTCCCGAGTCCCAACGGTTGCTTCTCTTCCCGGCCAATCGGCTCACACAAGTGGGTGGGAATGTGTGACTGTGCGGACATGGTCCTTCTACCCTCACGCATATTCATTTTGGGGCATTTTTAAAATGCAAATGATTTCTCAGGTGTGGAGTCACATTACTAACAATAATGGATCCAGCTTAGGGAGAAAATAATAATTGGAAAATGTTTCCAATCTGTCAAATTACTATTCCAACCCCCTTAATGAGCTATGTTTACATATATTGTGGAAGTATTCCCCTTAATTTCAGTGTTCATTTTCTCAACGAAAACGTTCTCGAAGTACGCCACATTTCCGTCCTCTGATGATAACTATAGTGAAAATCAATTCTGTTTCCATTAATGCATTAAAACAGAATGAAAATGTGAGGCAGGTACGTTTACCCTCATGAACTAACTTCCGGCAAGCTCTGCCTGCTTCCGCTCCCAGCAAGCAAGCGACTGTGCAGCCAGCATTACAGGCCTCAGAGTCCTCAGACAACCATCCAGAGCAGCACTGTGCATTACCGGCCTCCCGAGTCCTCCAGACGAGAGTCCAACTCCTGAGTCTCGACTCACGAGTCATGATGGCGACCACCGTCCAGAGCAGAGAGCACCCACTGTGAGTGTGACTCCCCTCAGGCCACCGTCCATCCAGAGCATTGAGCACTGTGTGTGCATTACAGATCATCCATCAGACCTGCCTGAGACCACCGTCCAAAGCACTGCGCAGCATTACAGGCCTCCTCAAACCACCATCCAGAGCACTCTGTAGCATTACAGGCCTCCTCAGACCACTATCCAGAGCACTCTGCAGCATTACAAGCCATTCCTCAGACCACCATCCAGCACTGTGCAGCTTACAGGCCTCCTCTGACCACTGGCAGTGGCTTCCAGGGCCCTGTGCATTACAGGCCATCCCTTAGATGACCACCGTCCAGCACTGTGTAGCATTACAGGCCTCCTCTAACCACTGGCTTCCAGGGTCCTGTGCATTACAGGCCATCCCTTAGATGACCCCCGTCCAGCACTGTGTAGCATTACAGGCCTCCTCTAACCACTGGCAGTAGCATCCAGAGCACTGTGCATTACAGGCCATCCCTCAGACCTGAGACCACTATCCAGCACTGTGCAGCATTACAAAAGGCCTCCTTTGACCACTGACATCCAGGGCACTGTGCATTACAGACCATCCTTTAGACCTGAGACCACCATCCAGCACTGTGCAGCATCACATGCCTTTCAGAATCAGACCACCATCCCAGAGCACTGTGCATTACAGGCCTCCCCTCAGACTACTACCCAGAGCACTGTGCAGCATTACAGGCCTCCTCAAACCACTGTCCAGAGCACCAAGTGGCATTACAGGCCTCCTCAGACTGTCCAGAGTGGCTAAATCTGTATCTGTGAGTTTGCTCAAACCTTAATACCATAAATAATAACATGATATTTGATTTTTTTTACTCCAAGAGTATATAATGAGTTTGAAAGTTCTATAGAAATGCTTAAATAATGCATTACAATTTAATTAAACATATTAGATTTTAGTTGACTAAAATACGACTACAACTGAAACAATCGCAGATGACTAAAATGGGACTAAAACTAAAATGCCATTTTAACCAAAAGACTATAACTAAAATGAAATCAAAATTTGATGCCAAAATTAACACTGCTTATTTTACAGCAAAATATGAAAAAAAAAGAATTCATGAATAAATGGGAAACAATTTTTAATGGGATGTAGCAAAGAAAAAATGTAATTCTATGAATTATTATACCTTGCACACTATGATCACTCTTTGTACTGCCTCCATAAATAAGACAATAATATGTAAGACTTAATTTTGCAGTCCATATAACTAAAAATTATAACAATATAACTAAAACTAATGAAATCAAATGAAATTAGCTTTTTCTTTTTGCCCTTTTATAAAGTACACTTATGTTATCTCCTACAGTCATGTGCAATCAGTCAAGTCTCTCTAATTACACATACTGTCATTTACTTTCTATAATGCCTTATTATTCATCACTGTCAGCCCTGATATTCTGTCCATGGGTCGTTTATCTGCTGCTGAACTTCATGTGTCCCCTGTGGAGCTGAGAAGTGCCCAGTAAAACTGTTCTCAGTAACATGCGTTTAAGAACCCAGATGACTTCTTCTCAGTTGCCAACAATTTACAGATGGTAGTCATAAATTTTATACACTGTCTGAGTCTTCCTTGCTGTTTATATAGTGTAATACTAATGGAGAGTTTAATGGTACACATAAATTCGCTGTAAGGCATCATTCAATTTTTACATTTTTGAATGACTTTGTAACTTTCACAAACTGTATACTGTGAAACTAAACCACATTACTTAAAGGGGTTGTAAAGTTGCATGGTGATTTACCTTAATGCATTCTATACATTAAGGTGAAAAACCTTTTGTGCTTCAGCTGCCCTCAGACCCCTACTTTTTCTTACCCCTGCCCGATCGTTCCAGCAACGAGCATGGGTTCAGCGGCTCCAGCCGCTGTCTCGGGTCCTCATTGGATAGATTGATAGCAGCAAGAGCCAGTGGCTCCCGCTGCTGTCAGTCAAATCCAGTGACACAGGAGCCAGAAGCCAAGGGCGGGGCTGAGTCCTGCTGTCTGCGCCAATGGATGCAGCAGCGGGACTCGTGAGCATATCCACATGGGTGCCCCCATGAAAAGCGGCTCTCGATGAAGCAGCACCCGATGAAGAGGAGGAGCCAGGAGCGCAGCTGGGGCATCCCAAAAAAGGAGGATTGGGGCTGCTCTGTGCAAAACCCTTGCACAGAGCTGGTAAGTATAGACATGTTTGCTATTTTAAAAAAATAAAACAAACCTTTACAAACACTTTAAGTTTGCTCTTGTCTGCTGTATTTATATCTGTAAGGACCCATTTTTTATTTCATTAGGGTACAAAGAGCATAGAAGGGATAGAGGCTCCTCTGGGTTTTTATTTACTATGATCCAATTTCCGATATATCACATGACCTTTTTATCCTTGTGAGTAAGAAATGAAGGTTATGGGGATCACCAGCACAGCATGGCAGAGACAGTAATCAAAACTTCACACACGGACTTCCGGTTCCGGCGCCACATGTAAGAGGAAGGAGAGACGGCGGCTCCGGAGGGGGACATACAAAACCGGCAGATAAGCGGCTCAGGCAGCGGCACGAATCGGCTACAACAGATGGACAAATTCCTGGTCCATAACGGCGCAGTGACGGCCCCGGGATCCCTCACAGAGACTCACCTCATGGAGACGCAGGGTCCCAAGATGGCCGACGGCTCGGCCCAGTTAAGCGTGAGTCACACAGCCATGCCGCCCGGCGGCTCTCCCTCTCTTCCTGAGGAGGAATACCACAAAATAGCACAGGCAGTAGCAGCTCTCCTCTCCCCCACCATCACCGCAGCAGTAGACAGGGCAGTCTCTGCGGGCATAGACCAGCTACGCAGGGAGATAAGAGAGCAGGAGAACAGGATCTCTGAGACAGAACACCGCATCTCTGACATTGAATCAGAATTGCAAAACTCCTTTACAGAAGCCCGCCACTCACACCAGACCCAGCAATACATTCTGGAAAAGCTAGATGATTTAGAATGTCGCTCTAGGAGGAACAACCTACGCTTCATAGGTCTTCCTGAAACGTACAGTACTGAATCACTGATGGGCCTGTGTGCACACCGCATCCCTGAAGCACTGGGTATAGCATCTGCTTGTATAGTGGAAAGAGGTAGTCACTAAGTCATGACATGCAAAGTCCTTCTGGATACTTCGCATCCAACAAGGAGGATCTCGCTGTAAGATTTAGTAGATCGAAAAGGTCTTACATAACGACCCAGACCACACTCACCGCCCGAAGACATTTCCTCAAAACGTTAAGACTAAGTTACAGTCTCTACGCCACAAGACAGAGTCTCTAGGACAAGAGGACGAGAGAATAGAGGGACGCATCGACCAGATACGGGCGTCTCTGACGGGACAGATGACGACGCCACTACCACCCCCTCTCCTCTCGACGATGACGGACACGATAAAACACCATAAGGAGGAGTCCTTCTCTCCCTCTCGGCGGCCCGCCGTACCGACA